>JBBPBX010004198.1:27968-59140 GCA_038048925.1 Garcialebias charrua | reverse complement strand
CTGAGTCAATCTCAACTATTAGATTGGGAATCGATCAAGGCATTATTTTGCTGATCCTAGCTGAAAACACTATACTCTCCATCATGGACCTAAAATTATAGAGTTTTACAGCAGCCACACCATAATGCAGCTGCTGTAAAATCTACTGAGGTAAAAAGCCGACATATCTTTAGTATTAATATATATTTTAAATACAAATTAGTGCTGGGAAAAGATTAAAAATTTTAATCTGATTAATCACACTCTGGGGACTGTGATTAATCAGATTAATCAGATTAATCACAATGCTTACCGGTAACTTTGTATGCTTGAAATGTAAGTATGACGGTGTTCAATAAAATGTTGAAGAAAACGTTTTATTGTCTCAAACCTGTTTTTCATACTCTGCAAGGTTTAAAGAAGTAATGTTTCAAACAATTTATAACATGTAAACAATAGAGTAAGCCCACAATATACATATATAGAAAAACATTTTTTCTGCATTTCAATTGAACCTAAAGTCCACTTGTGTAACATATTTACAGTCACATTTATCGTAACGTACTCAACCTTCAACCAGTCACTTAGGCAGACTAACTTGTTAACATTTTCAGATGACAGCGCTAAACTTTTTTTCTGCATTTCAAATGAACCTAAAGTCCACTTGTGTAACATATTTACAGTCACATTTATTGTAACCTCAGTTGCACGGGAGGCGAGCTGCTCTCTTCTTCTGCTGGCGGTTGGCAAACGACTTTAAGCGCATTACTGCCCCCACTAGACTGAAAGCGAGATTAATCTTCATTTTTATAATATTAACTGATTAATCATTTTACATTAATCTCATGAGTTAACGCTTTAACTTTCCCAGCATTAATACAAATACATGCAGTTCAATATATACCTACAATGTTTGTGTATTTCTCATGGTGTTAGAAATATAACTACTTACTAACAACAGTTGGGTTTTCCACACGTACATTTGGGTGGTTTGCAAACTATCTTAAAGATACCCTGATGCATGCTCAATGCTCAATATCTTAAAGATAGGACCCAGGCTGTCCATTAGATGTTTTTTGTTCTGGAGTTCAGTTTATTCACAATGGAGTACCACAAGGTTCTGTACTAGGTCCTTTGTTATTTATCTTGTATATTAATGGTTTTGGAAAGGATATTTCCAATGCAGCAATTCATTTTTATGCAGATGACACAGTCATATATTTCTTTGCACCTACGAACATAAATGTTTGCATATATATAAAATGTATTTAATAGAATACAAGAACAACTTTGTCAGCTTCAACTTGTTTAGAATGTTGACAATGTTAATGTTAATGTTAATAAACACTAAGTTCACCAAACCATTATGAAAGCCAGCCCAGCTAGCATGTCCCAAAAAAGAACTGGTACAAAGTAGGTCTCCACAGGGCACTGATAAGGCAACAGGATTACAGAGTCGATGAGAACACAGTGAACATATTTTCTTTACTACACTGTAAAGCTACTGAGGTGTCAAGTACACAATGATGATATCTTTAGTTTATGCAGTAGAAAAATTAAAAATAATGCAAGTATTATATTGAAACTCTTATGAGTCAATACTTGATGTCTCAGCTCTGTTCCAGAGACAAAATCTTGATCCGGATGTCCCTATCAATAACCATGGCATGTAATACAGGATGAGTCATGTTTTCTCTGATAAGAACACATTTGAGGTCTTGGCTTTGAGCAATGTTCCTTCTCTCACAAAGTAATGTTTGGTCCTTCACACTGGGCATAGATAATCAATGTGCAATTATTATTTTGAAGGAAAGCTAAATGAATATGCAAAAAACAAATCGGATAGGGCTCAATCTTTTGATCCTTTTTTAACAAGTTTGATGGATTACTTTTTGGACCAATTTCCATGTTTGAATAAAGCAGTAACAAAAGAAGAGAAATTATCTCTCTTTTGTACTTTTACCATGTTTTTCCTTCCCTCTTTTTCCATCTCTGTGCATGACATGTCTCTAACAAACTGACTGTTCCACAACTCATTTAATCCTTTAGATCCATTTTACAGAAAACTTTTACAGGCAAAACATCTTGGCTTGTTAGGAGACAAACACTGCAGGCTCAAGAGGTTTCCATTGTTTCCTGGCAAAGATTCTGCACTTTTTTTTTTCATAAACAAAATTTTGGAAAATATATATTTAAAAAAAATCATAATTTTTGCCTTATCATTCTAATTCATAAAATGACTGAAAAGTAACAAACAAAACATTGATTATATAAATAACAGTGTTTTTGTGTTCGAAGGGCACATAATTAAATTACCTTTAAAATAACAAACATGGGAAATACCCCTAGGCCCTTTGTGCTACCTTGGTTAGATTCTGCATATATGCCTACAAAAACAAACAAAACAAACAAAAAAAAACAAAAAACAGTTCACTCAATGAGCATTCATGCACAACCTCTGTATATTTCTTATTTTTACATTACAAGAATGCCCCCAAACAAAGACATCATCATAACATATTTTGCTGGTTGTCATTTTAAATAGTTCTTTCAACATGTGTTGTTCAATTATTTATGCCGAATATATTTGTAGGCCAATCCTAGTCTGCTGCAAGGCCTTTAAATATTGAAAAGGTTTCACATCTTACAACAGCAGAGTTTGTCCTCAGCTCCGTAAGCTAACTGGGCAATGCATGACTCATGTACAGGTTGTGTCAGCACCGAGTTAACCAGCAGATGAGAATCTTGCTGCGTATGTCTGTTCCACTCCCAGTCAGCCACCGTGGATCGTGAAACGTAAACAATGTTAGAGCAAACCTATAAATCCACCTCCCTCTTAGATTATCCCTGCTTGGTTAATTTAGGGAAAATATAAAAGAAGAAATGAAAGAAAGGGGATGCGGGGGTGGGGGTTCAACAGTACTTCAAAGGGACTTTAACGACTGGCGAAGATTCTTAGTCATCCAGGCCATGATCATTACAAGAAAAATGTTTAAAAAAACAATTTAAAATATGGACTTTTATTCTGAAGCTGAAGACTTTTTGTTCTGGGAGACTTTATGAATTCCAAGATCCGGAGCTTCTAGAGTTCCAAGTTTTACAGAACTGCATGAGAGGCCTGTTTGTTAATTAACTCACAATCAGGCTGTATTGTAAGTTTTTGAAAGTTGAAATCACAGACCTTGAAAAACACAATGAAGCATTATGTCTGATTCCCAGCCAGCTCCATTCCAATTCACACCTTCTTGCAGGTGACCAAAACACCTCTCTTGTGAGCCGGGCAGCCAAAGAGCCTGACGGGACCCCATTGTGTGGGGAGAGTAGTTCCACTCTGCAGCTTAATGTAAGTACACAACTACAACTAGACCAATATGGAGATGAATTACTCAACGTGACCAATTTGAGGCTGGCTTCAAAGTTGCATGTTTCTTCAAGGATGATCTGCTTCCAGACTTCAGCAGTACCCATATTATATTCAGGGCCAAATATATAGTTTTTAAATGTAAAAGCTATAATAAATGTACAGTATTCAAAACTCTAGAACTTTAGGTACATTTTCTCACATAATACCCAAAGGAGTAATTTAATCACCCCTATTATTTAGTCAAGTTTCAGTTTTGTTTGTCTTTTTCTGAAAATAATGCCAGATTTTAACCAATTTCCCTTTAGTGATTTTCTCTAAATGATAAATTTATTTAGTAAATATTTAATACCCCTAATGTAATAAACTTCACAGGGGCAGAGCTACAAGTTAATTTAGACAATGTGGAAACATCTGCTTAATCTTTTACAGGTGCAGTGCAAAGTAGTACATGGTGTTTTTTGATAATCCTGCATGCTGAGGTCAACATTCTTAACCTGAAACACTTTGCTTGATGGGTTGTTGGAAACTATTGATGGCCACAGAACAGAAATCAATGCAAACAGGTGGCCAAATGACCGGTTCAATACAGCACCATGGAGCTCAGTCACAAAACAAATAAAACAAGCAAACTGCAGCAGATACAAAAAATATATAAATTCTAGCATTTTTTTGTTTACTTTTACATATTTCACATAAACCAAAAGTAAATTCTTGCAGACTCAATAAATCCCATCTGTTTGCATATCATTTAAAATATTCGCCTAATCTTTGAAATTTTATTAAAAGACAGCAGTTAGCCTCTGTTTACCTGCTTAATTGTCACTGACGATCATTTGCTTAAACTTAAAAGTAAACAACAGATAAGGCATATGGAGAAACTGAATATTGATCATGCAAAGAACAATCTAATTGGATCAGCCAGACATTCTGCAAAAAATGACTGACTCATGAAATTGCAGCTTTTAATAAAGGTAGATATGCCACCCTTTACAGATAAATAGCAGCAAAGGTCTAATTTACACAAATATAATGAAGGATCAGAAATTACTTGTCTGTTATTTATTTACTAACAACAAATGTTTTATCTTAGGAGAGCTGACAAGCAACATAATGTACAAAAACCAAATGAGTTAGTTTGGGAACAAAATAACAAAAATAAAAAGAGATAAACTAATATGCCCAAAACAAAATGCTTAAAAAGTAATAATAAAAACAGAACAATTTATTGTAAAATAAAGTTTCAGTGTCTCACTCACACAATGCCTATAAATACCTCATTACTTTTTGTCAGTTTACATTTTAATTTATTGTATAAAAAGACGAAGACCCTGAGGAGGGAAACGTGTCAGGAGACAGAGGAAGAAGAGGAAAGTGAAGAATGTAGGACTGAGGGTTGCAACTCTAAATGTGGGGACAATGACAGGCAAAGGTAGAGAGCTGGCTGACATGATGCAGAGAAGAAAGGTAGATGTTTTATGTGTCCAAGAGACCAAGTGGAAGGGCAGCAAGGCCCGCAGCATTGGAGCAGGGTTCAAACTGTTTTACCATGGTGTGGATAGAAAGAGAAATGGAGTAGGGGTGGTCCTGAAGGAGGAGTTGGCAAAGAATGTAGTAGAGGTGAAGAGAGTGTCAGATAGGGTGATGTGCCTGAAGGTAGAAGTAGAAGGTCTGATGCTAAACATAGTCAGTGGTTATGCTCCACAGGTTGGATGTGATGGGGAGGAGAAAGATAAATTTTGGAAAGATCTGGATGAAGTGATAGAGAGTATTCCCAGGGAGGAAAGAGTGGTGATTGGAGCAGACCTGAATGGACATGTTGGTGAAGGAAACAGAGGGGATGAGGAAGTGATGGGTAGGTTTGGTGTCAAGGAAAGAAACCAGGAAGGACAGATGGTGGTGGATTTTGCCAAGAGAATGGAAATGGCTATAGTCAATACCTATTTCCAAAAGAGGGAGGAACATAGAGTGACCTATAAGAGTGGAGGAAGGAGTACACAGGTCGACTACATTCTGTGTAGAAGAGGAAACCTGAGGGAGATTGGAGACTGTAAAGGTTGTAGCAGGGGAGAGCGTGGCCAGACAGCATCGGATGGTTGTGTGTAGAATGACTGTTGTTGCGAAGAAGAGAAAAAGAGTAAAATCAGAGAAGAAGACCAAATGGTGGAAGCTAAAGAAGGAAGAATGTTGTGAGAAATTCAGAGACGAGCTGTTAAAGGCTCTGGGTGGTAAGAAAGAGCTTCCAAGTGACTGGGCTACTACAGCAACAGTAATTAGAGAGACAGGTAGGAAGGTACTTGGTGTGTCATCTGGACAGAGAATGGATGATAAGGAAACCTGGTGGTGGAATAGTGAAGTGCAGGACGCCATTCAAAGAAAGAGATTAGCCAAGAAGAAATATGACAGTGAGAGGACTGAAGAGAGGAGACAGGAATATAAGGAGATGGGACATAGAGCAAAGAGGGAAGTAGCTAAGGCAAAGCAGAGGGCGTACAATGAGTTGTATGGGAGACTGGACACTAAAGAGGGCGAGAAGGACTTGTACCGATTGGCAAGACAGAGGGATCAGGCTGGAAAGGATGTGCAACAGGTTAGGCTTATTAAAGATGGGAATGGGAATGTTCTAACAAGTGAGGAGAGTGTGATGGGAAGATGGAAGGATTACTTTGAGGAGCTAATGAATGAAGAGAATGAAAGAGAAAGAAGAGTGGAGGTCATAGAAACTGTGGACCAGGAAGTGGGAAAGATTAGTGAGGGTGAAGTCCGGAAAGCTCTGAAAAGAATGAAGAAGGGGAAGGCAGTAGGACCTGATGACATACCAGTGGAGGTTTGGAAATGTCTTGGAGAGATGGCAGTGAGGTTTTTGACTCAAATATTTAATGGAATATTTGAGGGTGAGAAAATGCCTGAAGAATGGAGAAGAAGTGTGCTGGTTCCCATTTTTAAGAACAAGGGTGATGTACAGAGTTGTAGCAACTACAGGGGAATTAAGTTGATGAGTCACACGATGAAGATCTGGGAGAGAGTTGTGGAAGCAAGGCTTAGACAAGAGGTAACTATCTGTGAGCAGCAGTATGGTTTCATGTCAAGAAAGAGCACCACAGATGCCATCTTTGCTTTGAGGATGTTGATAGAGAAGTGCAGAGAGGGTCAGAAAGAACTCCGTTGTGTGTTTGTGGATTTAGAAAAAGCATATGACAGGGTGCCAAGAGAGGAGGTGTGTATTGCATGAGGTAATCTGGTGTGGCAGAGAAGTATGTTAGACTGGTACAGGACATGTATGAGGACAGCAGGACGGTGGTGAGATGTGCTGTAGGAGTGACAGATAGCTTCACGGTGGAGGTGGGATTGCATCAAGGATCGGCTCTGAGCCCCTTCTTGTTTGCTCTGGTGATGGACCGACTAACAGATGAGGTCAGGCAGGAATCCCCATGGACTATGATGTTTGCAGATGACATTGTGATCTGTGGTGAGAACAGGGAACAGGTGGAAGACAACTTGGAGAGGTGGAGGTATGCACTTGAAAGAAGAGGAATGAAAGTCAGCCGTAGTAAGACAGAGTACATGTGTGTGAATGAGAGGGAGGCCAGTGGAACAGTGAGGCTACAAGGAGCAGAGGTCACAAAGGTGCAGGACTTCAAGTACTTGGGGTCCACCATCCAGAAAAATGGGAAATGTTGTAAAGAGGTGCAAAAGAGAGTCCAGGCAGGATGGAGTGGATGGAGAAATGTTTCAGGAGTGATTTGTGACAAAAAAGTGTCAGCAAAGGTCAAAGGAAAAGTTTTCAAGACAGTGGTGAGACCAGCTGTATGGTCTAGAGACAGTGTCATTGACAAAAAGACAGGAGAAAGAACTGGAAGTGGCAGAAATGAAGATGCTGAGGTTCTCCTTAGGAGTGACAAGGATGGATAAGATCAGGAATGAGATCACCAGAGGTACAGCACAGGTTGAACAACTGGGATTTAAAGTTAGGGAGGTCAGACTGAGATGGTTTGGACATGTCCAGAGGAGGGACAGTGGGTATATTGGTAGAAGGATGTTAGATGTTGGATGTGCACCTTCTACAGGGGTGCCATAGAAAGTGTCCTGACCAGCTGCATCACGGTGTGGTTTGGTGCATGTACTGCATCATGCCGCAAGAGCCTCCAGCGCATCGTGAGAGCAGCTGAGAAGATCGTCGGCACCTCCTTGCCCTCACTGCAGGACTTACACAGCAAACGCCTCACTCGGAAAGCCCACTGCATGGCAGGTGATCCCACACACCCACTACACAGCCGCTTTAGACTGCTGCCATCAGGGAGGAGACTGAGGAGTCTCCAGGCTCGTACCAGTAGACTGAGAGACAGCTCTGTTCATCAGGCAGTCAGAATGCTAAACACTCTGCCTGCTCTGCCTCCCCTCCCATTTGAACTGCCTTAACACAAAAAACTTTCTCACACATTACCACTCAACACAAAGTTTTTAACACTGGACCCTGTGTCATCAAACGGGTTATTCACTAAACTCTCGGTCATGTGCTCATTCAGTTTGCACTACTTCTCATATTTGCACTAATGTTTGTATTACATTACTGCCTATAGTCATACTACTGTTTACATTCACTGTTTACATTTATTAATACGGTTTACATTTATTACTACTGCTTTACATTTATTACTACTGTTTACATTTACACTACTTTTATCTACACTACTGCAGATACATATACAGCATTCTCTGACTAGCCTTATCTAAGGATGCCAAATGTGCCTTATGTGCCTCACTGCATATGCCACTTTGCCTATATACCAACATCAAATACCTCATACATATACTGTGTACATTAACTTATATGCTGCTGTGCCACTCTTTGCAAATGTCAATGCTAGAACCTTCAGTTTATTTTATAGATATACTTTTTATACTTTTTATACTACTATGCAAAAACTCAGGACAGTATTACACTTTTATTATTTCATTTTATGCTTATGTTCATTGGGTGTTTGGTGTTTTAGGGGTGTTTGGTGTTTCAGTGTTGGTGTAAATTTTCATACTTTTATACTATTATGAAAAAACTCAGGACAGTGTTACACTTTTACTATTTTATGCTTATGTTTATTAAATGTTTTAGTGTTTAGTGTTTAGATGGTTACTGTTGCACCGAGGGACTGAGAGAAACGCAATTTCGGTCCTGTGTATGTCCTGTACATATTGCAGTTCTGACAATAAAGTTGACTTTGACTTTGACGTTGACTTTGAAATGCAGCTGCCAGGAAAAAGACAAAAAGGGAGGCCAAAGAGGAGATATATGGATGCAGTTAGAGGTGACATGAAGGTAGTTGGAGTGAGGACAGAGGATGCAGAGGACAGAGTGAGGTGGAGGAGGATGACTCGATGTGGTGACCCCTGAAAAGGGGAAAGACGAAAGAAGAAGTATAAAAATGTAATTATTTTATTTAGATTTATTCAAATATCTTTAAGAACTGCAGAAATTTTATGGATACTATTGCACTTACTTAATAGTGTTATCTTTTGGTCTATATTTTCCTAACAGAGCACTTCGCTCTCAGACTGCAGGTTTACTTGTGGTTCCCAAAAGCAGAATGGGAGGAAGATCTTTCAACAAAAAAAAAGTCAAAGTCAACTTTATTGTCAGAACTGCAATATGTACAGGACATACACAGATGTCAGTTGTCAGGCTCCTCTCTTGTGGAACTAACTTCCAGTTTCTGCCCATGAGGCTGACACATTGTCCAGTTTTAAGTCTTTCCTTTTTGATTAATCCTATAGTTAGGGTTGGCTTGGGTTTATTGCGCTATCCCTTAGTTATGATGCTGTAGGCTTAGACTGCTGGAGGACAAACTGACCACTTTTCTCCACTCTGCTGCTGTCTTTACTTTCTCTACCCATTTTGTATTTGTCATTTTTCTATCCTTGACGGTTTTTTTGGGGGGTCTCTCTTCTAATGGGGGTACACCTGAACCCACACTTGGACCTGTCATTCCGTTTGTTTGTTTGTTTGGTTGGTTGTTTTTCTTTCCTGTCTTCTCAAATCCAGCTGTTCGAAGCAGATGGTTGCTTGTCCTGAGCCTGGTTCTGCTGGATGTTCCTTCCTGTTAAAAGGGAGATTTTCCTTTCCACTGTTGCCTTTGTGCTTGCTCAGGTTGGGAGACTGCGATGAAGTGAAGCTTCACTGAGTCTGCTGGGTTTCCTTCCTTAGATAGATAACTTTTGCTAATTGTTTTTTGTATTGTATGGGAATGTTTTTGTTCAGTGCCCTGAGATGACTTCTGTTGTGATTTAGCGCTATAAATAAACTTAATTAAATTGTAATGGAATTTTTAAATAGTTTCAAAATGCATTTGATTTCTTGCATCACTTTAGTGTATTTTATGCCATCTGGTCCCAACAAGATACCCATACCATACCATACCATTTTATTCATCGAGCATTTAAAACAGCCACAAGGCCAACCAAAGTGCTGTACAAACAAACAAACAAACAACAGGCAATACACAGGCAACATACAAAATGAAGTAAAGACAGGATATAGACATAAAATTGTTGCATATAATAAGCTATGTTAACATGGAGAAAGGAAAACAAATGGAACAATGTCTGAGACCTTTTTAGGAGAGTTATTAAAAACAGGCAAAAATCCATGTCTTTCAAAACTGAAATTAATCCTGCAATTTAATAGGTCAAATAAACCATTACCATGTCTACACTTAAACAGTCTTTAGACATGAAGAAGTTCTGTTATACTGTAGCTTCTTGTGTTTTCTTAAAATTAGAAAAGCAGAAATCAAGTTGGAAAATTTCCACCTATTAAACGTCTGGCTTCTCAAACGGAACATGAACAGATGAAATTAACCGGGAATACTCTGAGGATTTTCTCCTGCATTGCTCACACACAGTGTTTGGATTGGTCTCCAGAAACAAAATGAACAGCAATAAAGGAAGATGAGTGAGGGATTTGGGCAAGTCACACAGGATCACCCAGTAATATGAGCTATTCCTTTCTAAACCCTCATCAGCATTGCAGGGATTTCCAAGGCTGCTTCAAAAGCAAGACTTCAGTCTCTCAAGACGCAGCAGTTCTTTGTTTGTATTTTTAGAATTTTGTTTTAATTCATCTGTTTCTGTGCTGATCCATATATCATACATTAGTTCACAAACACCCCCAACAAAAAAGGGCTTCTTTGTTCATTAAAATTGACAAAAAACACAAACCCTTGATGATGAAGCATGACAAAAGCTTTATTTAAAGCTGCAAGATCATTTGAGATTCAACTGAATCTTTTTCTCTCATGTCAGTCAGTAACATTTCAAAGAATATAACTTTAAACACATCCTTTCTTTCTAATCTGACATTTTTTTCATCTACAATATGACTTACTGTATACTGATTGATGATTAAAGCTTGTTAGGGAGATACATAAACTAAATACAGCAGTCTCACAAATGCAAGAACTTGCATTCCCTGCAAAAATGCCTTGTGGCTGCTTATTGCTTAAAGGGGACCACATATAGGTCTTTAACATTTTTATGTTATGTCTGTGAGCTATCTTGACAATATTAATTCATTTTAATACACAAAATAATTCTTAGATAATCAATTCTACCCTTTTTAATTCTGCCATTTTTAACTTTTGACCGGTTTCTGATACTGTGTTCTGAAGTCCACGCCCGTCAAAGATCTGTTTACGCCCTCTAACAGCCAGTATCTGTAATGTGTTGTTGTTTTAAAATTAGCTCTTTTTTTATTACTCATTTGACTTACTGTTAGTGTTAGCTTAAGATAACTTACCGAAACCCGTCTGAGCGCGCCGCAATTTGCTGCTCCTTTTAGCATGAGACCACCCGAATCCGATGCTAATGTTAGCTTGTTCCTCTTCCGGTGTTCGCCAGCTCCGCTCGTTGCACGCGGCGATTTTGGGAGTTATCGCTGTTCCAGTCAAGACAACACAAAGTTCACCAAGTGTCTCCCGTAAATTAATCCGTAAGGAGAAGGTCCTCGCTGCTGCGAGGCTGCAGCGAGGAAGCAGCGAGGCAGTAGCGAGGCTGTACAGTTGAAGCTCCGCTCCATCCGCCAGAAGAGGGTCCCGTTGCCGCCGGCCCCTACGCCGGGGGTCTGCTCGTTTAATTTTTACCGGCTGCGCGTTGGGAGCGATCGCAAATACACTAAAAATTGAACTAAAACATAAAAATAACATCCATCCATCCATTTTCTTCCGCTTATCCGGGGTCGGGTCGCGGGGGTAGCAGCCTAAGTAGGGAGGCCCAGACTTCCCTCTCCCCAGCCACTTGGAGCAGCTCCTCTGGGGGAATCCCAAGGCGTTCCCAGGCCAGCCGAGAAACATAGTCCCTCCAGCGTATCCTGGGTCTTCCTCTGGGTCTCCTCCCGGTGGGACATGCCCGGAACACCTCACCAGGGAGGCGTCCAGGAGGCATCCTAACCAGATGCCCGAGCCACCTCAACTGGCTCCTCTCGATGTGGAGAAGCAGCGGCTCTACTCCGAGTCCCTCCCGGATGACTGAGCTTCTCACCCTATCTCTAAGGGAGAGTCCAGCCACCCTGCGGAGAAAACTCATTTCAGCCGCTTGTATCCGAGATCTTGTTCTTTCGGTCATAACCCAAAGCTCATGACCATAGATGAGGGTGGGAACGTAGATCGATCGGTAAATTGAGAGCTTTGCCTTTTGACTCAGCTCTCTCTTCACCACGACAGACCGGTACAGCGCCCGCTTCACTGCGGACGCTGCACCTATCCGCCTATCGATCTCACGCTCCAGTTTTCCCTCATTCGTGAACAAGATCCCGAGATACTTAAACTCCTCCACTTGGGTAAGGACCTCCTCCCCGACCCGGAGAGGGCACGCTACCCTTTTCCGGCTCAAGACCATGGCCTCGGATTTGGAGGAACTGATCCTCATCCCGGCCGCAATTATACTTTATTTATAAAACCAATTAAAAAAACTACAGCTGCAACAAAGTGCTGTACACATGAAATTAAGAACATATAAACAAAAGATGAGATGAAATCATGAAAAACAACAGTCATGTGAGTGGGTTGAGCCTAACCAGGGGTTGCTAGGTGAGGGGCTGGACTCAGGTTGTGGTGGGTTGTGGCTGCGGTTGGCTGCGGTTTGTGACGTCACAAACCACAGGAAGTGAGGAACGAACCGTTTTTATCACAGACAAATAAATCTACTTAGAGTAAATAAACCACTGGGTGCATTTCTTTGGCCTTAGGACTGTTTTTTTATTAAGTACATACCCAAAGTTGAGTAAAAAAACATTAAAAAGTGAATTTTGCATGTGTGGTCCCCTTTAATGCTTGTTGCTGAAAGCAGCTGAGGAAACTGAAGACAGGCTGAAAAGTTTCCATTACAAAACTGGTAATGTGAGGTGAATTTGAATAGACGAGATTTTCTGAAGGTGGAAAGCAGTAGAGATGGCATGGTGGTGCAGTTGGTAGGGCTGCTGCTGCTCAGCAAGAAGGTTGCTGGACTAAATCCAGTCAGGGGCTTTTCTGGATGGAGTTTGCATGTCCTCTTCATGCATGCGTGGGTTTTCTCTAGGTACTCCGGTTTCCTCCCACAGCCAAAAAACATACATGTTGGGCTGATTGATAACTCTAAACTGTCTGAGTGAGAGGGTTAATGGTTGTTTGTCTCGTTTGTCTCTATGCGTCCCTGTGATGGACTGGAGACCTGTCCAGGGTGTACCTCGTCTCTCGCACAGTGACTACTGCATATAGGCACCAGTGACACCTCACAACCCAAAAAAGTAAGAAGTATGTAAAGATAATGGATGGATGGTTGGATGGAAAGCAGGAGAATGGGCACACATGTGTAGAAATCCAGCAGGAATGTAGCATAAATTAGTATAATACTGTAAACTGAAACAGAGGGGCTGAATATCAAACAAACAATCTGAAATTAGCAAAAAAATGAAATGAGCAGAAAAAAATAAAATTAACGAAAAGGTTGAAAAAGCAAAATATATAAAAGTATCTATTTAAAAAGAAGCAGAAATTAACAGAAAAAGCGTGAAATGAGCATACAAAGTGAAATTATACGAAGGAATCACAAAAGGTAGAAAGCACAGACAAGACAATTTACAAAAATATACACACAAAGAAGCTGAAAAAAGCATAAAAAGCTGGAATAAACAGAAAGACTGTGAAAGGAACAGAAAAAAGGCTGAAAAATATCTCAAATGAGCTGAAAGAAGCTGAAGGAAGCTAAAATCGGTAGATGCTGAACCAAAACAAAAGCTGAAATGAGCAGTGAAAGGTTTTAAACAGCCCAAGGGGTTTTGAAAAACACCAAGAGAGCTCCATTTATTTTAACTGAGAAAAACACGGCCAGAAAAGCTAAATATTTTAAAAAAATAAATGCAAAAAGTCATAGGCATGTTCTGAATGAGCAGTTTTGATTCATGAATTGTTGAAATGGCACAAAATTGCGGAACAATCTTTATGGCAAAAAAACATACGGAAAAAAAATCTTAATTTTTTTTTCTTTGGGTTTCTCTCTTTTTGTCAGGGGTCACCACAGTAAACAAAGTCACACAAAGACTCAGCAATTGTTTTTACACCGGATGCCCTTCCTGACACAACCACAGATCACCGAGCTACCACAGCCCTCTGTGTGGAGCAGAGAGCTGCTATCTAGGGTGCCTGGGGAAGCAGATGGTGTGGGTTAAGGGCCTTGCTCAAGGGCCCAGAGTCGGGCAAATGAGGGTGGAGACAGGTGTGACTGCTTCACTTATCCCACTCACATTTCTGATGTTGTTGGTACCAGGGCTTGAACCAGCGATCTTCCGATCACAAGCTCACCTTCTCTAACCACTGCACCACCACTCCCTACGGAAAAAACAAAAACATCAATAATGCTTAATAATAAATGATTTATAAGCATTCACACAATAATGCATCATTTCAAAAACACTGTAGTACTTTAAATGTAACATTTAGGAGACGTTCAAGCTTTAAGGTGCTATTATTATAACATTTGTTCAACATCATGTTTTTGAAACATGCGTCTTGAGTTCATGTCTACTTCAAAAAAGCTGCCATGTTAAACGGATTTGTGGTGACAAACCTACTAAATATTTTAAAATATGTCTTGAAAACAACAGGAGCTGATGGCCAGATAGGAGTACTTGTTCTGTAGGCTACTTGATGTGAACCCAAGGCATCTTACACAAAATACATTAGAATACAATTTGAATCTTTATTTTTATTTTTTCAAGCGGAAGAGTATGTGACCAGGGGCAGTTGGCAGAACAAAACCCATAAATAACTTTCCTCCAAATTACCTAAAAATCAAATAAGTCAATCAGACAATCAGTGGTTATTAGTGGTGGTCTGCATGAAATAACTTGAGGTGGTTCAACAGTGAGTCTTTTAGGTGAAAGTACTTTGCTTTTGTCCTAAATTGCACTTTAAAGTTCACAGACTGATGATACCAAATTTGGCATCTGGCCACCAGCTCATCCAGGCTAACTCGATCTGTGCTGCAGTGCTTTATGATGTTTTATTAGTTCTCAAATGGCTGCAGTCAGTCTGAAATGAAGGCTCGAGATCCCCAGTTTGAGATCTGACATAAACATTGAAAACTTTAGCTGCCTGTTTGATGTCCACTGAAAGCCATGCTGTCACATACAAACATTTTAGGTTGTAACATGTTGTGTTTAAGAACATTCATAAGAATAGGAATTATTTTTAGAAAAGAAAAAACATAAAAGAGGAGCATAAGACATGCCTACAGAAGGTTTAATCATTTCATTTGTTTAAATTAAAGGCCTATGTTACATGACATAGTTTGAAACTACATTTGTAATATCTCATGCTGAGAAGGGAATGATTTATTCATTTTAGTCAAATTTTGCAAATTATATGCATGAGTTCATGCGATATTATGAGATCTTGCAAGATGCATTGGTTTTCGGCTAATATGTCGACGATGACACCGTACCAAAACCAGCTCAATATGTAAAACTGACTGAGGTATTGCCATGTTTGTATTTGCAAGTTCTCTTAGCTGTAGTAGCCATCTTAATTATCATCAGCTTCAAATACTGTATTTTTCACCATATAAGTCGCACCTCTTTTTTGCATAAATTTGCAAGTCCTGCGACTTATACACCAAAGTGACTAATATGCATTTTTCTCCCATTTTATGACCCAATTTTTGGCTGAGATCTGACGTTTTAATTAATTCGGACACAAAAAGCATTAAACATTACCCTGATGCATGCTCAACAATCCAGGTGATAATCTAAAAAAGCTAAGTCTGGTCCTCTGGACATTCAAAAAACAAAACAAAACAAAAAAGTAGAAACGTTTCGAATTTCGTCCGCAAGACTTCCTCAGTCTCAGGAAGTCTTTCGGACGAAAGAAAAGAAGAAAAGTTTCGTCTTTTGTCCAAAAGACGAAACGTTTCTACTTTTTTGTTTTGTTTGGTTTTGTTTTTTGAATGTCCAAAGGACCAGACTTAGCTTTTTTAGATTTTTCTACCTGGATTATTGAGCATGCATCAGGGTATTAAACTGAGACACACCTTTGCTATAATTTTGAGCAAACAAATAATTGTTTTTAAGTGTTAATCTTGTTAAATTCTTGTTAAAGTCCTCCCGTGCACGATCCCGCGGCTGCCATTTGGCAGCCAATCAATTTTTGGCACAACACCCGGCCCACGTTTCTGGGTGGTCAGCGGTGACGCATAACAAAGCGATGTGTCAGCGGTAACGCATAACAGATTCAACCTATACGGCAGTGCGACGTGTACAGTGGAAAGTACGGTAGTAATCAAGATGTTCCTCCAAAGATAACTTAGGAGCTGCTTCTTGACCAGTGGTTCATCAGATATTTTGCTAACACTGCAGACAAATAAACACACACAACACGTACCAAGACACAGGCAAAATATTATGATGACTGACGGTTCCAAAGCTTGACAAGGCAGATTTTTCCTTAAGTTGGATGAATTCTTCGAGAATGAAACTGCTTCAAAATGTTTTTTTTTTCATCATCTGGCAACCCTATTTTCACCGTACAGCTTATTTCACAGATCAGTTTGTCTTAATTGCAATTGTACAAAATGAGACTCCAGACCATTTGTTGTTGTTTCATATACAGGTATTCCCCGACATACGGCGGTCTCGACTTACGGCGTTCCGACTTTACGAACGAGCGCCGTTGATAAGCATTGCATCGAGTTACGGCGTGGATGCGACTTTACGGCAGAAATACGGTACCTGAAATCGTCGTGACGGCGGACATTTACATGAGGGGACAGTGGGCGAGGGGTTGGGTGGTGGTGGGGTGTTACCTTAGCAGCCATGACAATGGAAATTTATAGCGGAGCTGCGTACTGTCGGGGGAGAGTGGGAGGGGCGGGCGTACCTTTGCGCCATGACAATGGAAAATTACAGTAGCGGAAGGTTACAGGCGTACTGTAACCCCCAATGGACAAAGGCGGAGTGATACAGAATCAGTACAGCATTTAAGGTAACGGCGGGAAACGATCAGCGTGGTGAATTTAGGCGAACAGAGATGAGAGTTAAGAGAAATATTGAGCGAGTTTTGTAGCTAGCTAACACGTGTGCTAACTTTGAAATGGCCCCAAAAAGAACGAAGCAGTCTTCTGATGGGAGCGTGGCGAAGAAACGCAAACAATCACGATGGAGGTAAAGTTGGAGATTTTAAAACAAGTAGATAAGGGAGAAACGCCGACAGAGATCGGAAAAAAACTTGCTCCATCACTGATTAACATCAGGACCAGAGCTGGCTGCACCTGGCCTGGACTCTCAGCACTCTCCTTCTGCTCCATCACTGACTAACATCAGGACAACATATGCACCTGACCTGCCTTTCTAGACTCACATGATCCCTTCATCCAGGGTTGAACAGCTTCCCTTCCTCAAGGGTTAAGTAGCTCCCCTGATCCAGCGTTGAGCAGCATCACCACCCACCCAATAAGCCTGTCTACCTACTCTTCAAAAGTAAGGGCATTTTTCTTTTCTATGCTGTTTCTGTGCTGATTCTACCTTTTTATAGTTCCTGGACTGTACACTACGGCACAGTTTTTTTTACTGTTTTTTTTATTATTATTGAACGTGCTGTGCAGAACAGTACTGTTGTACGGTAAATACTGTACAGGTATGTGTTTTTAGATGAATGTGTTGGGTACACTGTGTTAGCTAACCATTTGTAAATAAAGTTCTGTGCATGTTTATGGACCAGTATGTTCGCTTGTTCAGTCGCATGTCAATAAACGGGTGTGCGGTGCAGCGTTAGCATACATTTTCCGTCTTACGGCGAAAAGCCGGTTTTACAAACGCTGTGTGTAATGTGTTCCGACTTACGGCGATTTTCGTGTTACTAACGGCCGTACGAACGGAACTCATTTACAATATAAGTCGGGGACTACCTGTACTGTACTATGAACATACATCAGATGTATTTCAGGCAGTGTGGCTGAACAGACTTGTATAGCAGGTGTGGAGGAACTTTATTACCGGTAGTGACATGTCAGGTTAACAGACCACAGAGAGAACAAGGTAAAAGTCATTCAAGACAGGCAGCTCAGAGAGAAGCAGGAGCATCAGTTATGGGATCAAGATGCACCTGCTGCTCTCACAAGAGCTCTTCAGCAACAGAAAAGAGCTGAGAGAAAGAAAAAAAACCAGCCTTAAAGAAATATCACCGTTTGATGTTTTGATTATTGATGCTAATAATGGCATGAGATGTGTTTCCAAATCTGTCTCTGCTAAGACTGTAATCACATTATGCACTACAGTTTTACTTCTGAATAAAACCGGCCCCTTTTAACTGCACAGTGGGACATTATAGTGTGGAACTCATTTTACCACTCGTGCTTTTTTCTGATCGTACCCCAGGGCGAGGCAAAACCACACATTAAAACATTTGGTGTGCAGTTGTCTTAAAGCAACAGTAAAAGAAAAAATTGTTAACCCCAAACATTCATAAATTGTGTTTATATAATAAATTTGAAATCAATGAGCTTTGAAAAATAAGCAGCCTCAAATTGCGCACAGGTAAGCACTAAAATGGTGACCGACGGGGACAATCAGGGCTCTGTTTGTCATTTGTGTGCCTTTCACAAAGCACTGTCTTGTACGGCTTCATTATGGCCACACTGGGCAAATCATTTATGGGGACTAACTCCTACCCATTCCACAGCCTAATCAACCACAACCATTCTGTTTTAAACTCAGCAGGCATTACCTATGCATGACAGCAACGCAGCAAATCAAAGGAGAACGACTACAGGACTCGCGTTGAATACCTAAATGTTACATTAGCACTTTTATCAGTCTTGCTTCTTTAGAAGACGCAAGTAGATAAAACAGGATAGGAAGAGTAGTGGTTTATCGATTGCACGGTAAAACTAAATTGTGTTTCCATTAAAATGTGTTAAAATTGTTTTAAATGCCAAAATGATTATATTTTACATAAAATCATTTTACAGGCTTTTATTCATTAAGCACTTTTAAACAGGTTCTCTAAGATTAAATTGCTAATATAGGTGCAGCTATAAAAATAGAATATCATGAAAGTCAATCATTTCAGAAAGTAAAACTCATTATGTAAATTCATTACACATAGCAAAATATTTCAAGCCTTTATTGCTTGTACTGTAATTGGGGACTGCCTTTTAAAAGGTAGACACCTATTATTATTAATCTCAGAAACAGGTTTCTTAACTTTAACATTAATGTGGCTCAAACTGCAATGCGCACCCCACACACGTTATCAAAACAACCGTCTCGGTGCTGTGATGTGTGCTATTACTTTAATTGGCATTTCGAGTTACCATGGTGATGAAATTTGCTAATACAGTATAGTTGCCATTTTTCCCTATACAAAATGCCTCAAAGAACATTCCTTACAATGGTGATGTCAAGTCACATGAAAGAGAAAAAGAAAACTGAAAAGTTATGCACCATAACTCATGTTCCCTGAAGGAAGGGAACGAGGTGCAACATAATTGCTATGGGAAATTGCGCCCCCGCGTGATTACCTGAAGGAATACATTCACGCATTTATGGCTGGGGCGTCAGCGTCACGCCAGAGTCCCCTCCCTCTGGGTATTTAAGATGCGGACGCCCATCCTACATCCTCTAAAATGCACTTCACCGAGCTTTCAGCATTGCAAGGGCCAGGTATGTTGCACCACATTCCCTTCCTTCAGGGAACATGAGTTATGGTGCATAACTTTCAGTTCCCTTATCAGTCAGGTCTCTCGGTGCAACATAATTGCTATGGGAACGTAATTCATTCACGCCCTTGAAATGCTCAGCAAAATGCATGTGAGAAAATCTGCTTTAATGCGACAGGCATTTCCCAGCTGCTCTCTACAAGATATGTAAAGAGCGCAGCCTGAGAAGAAAAAATGCCACACGTAGAAACATCAGCCTGACACACATAGACACACTGGACACATAGATGAAACACCAGCTAGAGACAGCACAAGCGTGCTCCACTAGTGTGTTTACTCATCGTCTCCTTTTTTCTTGGAAATTTTGAGAAGCAGGAGGAAAAGAGCAAGGGACCCCTTATGCCACTGGCAACCAGATGGCAATGTGGAAGTAAAGAACCCAGTTGAAGCACAGGGTAACCTTCCAGGTCTCCAGGGGAAAACATTTCATGTGTACAAGGGGCACGCACAAGTCCCTCATCTGCTCCTTGAACAGACAACTTATTAGGACTGTCAAAGGGGGCCCATCCTGATGTTGGGGACCTGTTAAAGGAGAGGGGAACCCCTCCATTGAACATCTCCCAAGTAAACATAAACACCAAGGGCCTCCCTTGTGTATGTTGTTGCTGTTTGTTTTTGGAGAAAAGCAATCAAAACCTTAGGCCCTCAGCCAGTTCCCTTCAGAGGCCAGGCTGAAAGCCGCCACAACTCCGGACATGGGTGTAGAAGTTGCCCACGTGCCTGAGTCAGCAGGTCCCTGTGAGAAGGCAATTGTCATGGTATCCCTGATAACATTGAGATCAGTTCCGGGAACCACGGTTTCTGCGGCCACCTGGGGGCTATCAAAATCAGGGAGAGGGCTCCCTGACGTACACGTTCCAGTGTCACCTGGATCAGAGGGACAGGTGGAAAAGCATAGTACAGCACCCCTGCTGACCTATCATGGGCCAGAGCATCCGTTCTCAATGGTGCATCTATTTCCTTCAAAGAGAAGTAAAGGTTGCACTGTGAGCTAGCTCTGCAAGCGAACAAGTCCACTGAGGCTCTCCCAAATCGTAACCAGACCTGTTCCACGACTCGTGGGTTCAGTCTCCATTCTGACGCCAAGAGAGGCCCTCTAGAGAGGGCATCCACTCCATAATTTAGTTCACCAGGAACATGAGTCGCCCTGAGCGACAATATTCTTGGAGTACACCACGTGAGCATCTTCTGCGTCAGTCCGAGGAGGGCTTGAGACCTTGTCCCTTTCTCCCTATTGATGAAGGACACCGTGGTCCTGTTATCTGATTTCACCAAGACGTGCTACCCTGCGATCAGACCTTTGCCAAAAAAGTATTTCACTGACAGGAATACGGCCAACAATTCCAGGAAGTTTACATGTAATCTTGCCTCCTGTTTGTTCCAAAGGTCACGGGCGTTCTGATTTCTGCAGATCGCCCCCCCATCCTGTTTTTGAGGCGTCCGTCGTGATGACCACACGAGATGACACCCTACCTAGCGGGACCCCTTCCGTGAAAACAGACAAGTCTCTCCAAGGTTCCAGGGCCCGCAGGCACTCTGAATCTATCCTAACCTTTCCTGCTTGACCAGGCAGGGCGGGTTGTGTCTGTTGGTTTAGCCACACTTATAGGGCCCGCATTTTCAGCAATGCGTGTGGCACACAGGGTATGGCTGCTGCCAAGAGGCCTAAAAGACGTTGGCACGTTTTCAGGGGGACTCGCTGATCCAGTTTAAACCTTGCCAGGCAATGGCAAATTGAGGAAACTCGTTCCTTTGAGAGCCATGCTCTGTACCGGATGGTGTCGACATGTACTCCCAGAAATATGGTAATCCGTGATGGAGTTAGGTCACTCTTTTGTAGGTTTATGACAAAACCGAAAGACTCCAGGTGAGAGATCACCCTACAGGAGTGTGACTGGGCCTGTATTCTGCTTCCGGCCAGAATCAGGAGGTCATCCAGGTAGTTCATAACCCTGACTCCTTGATTCCTAAGGGGGGTCAGGGCCGCGTCCAGACATTTAGTAAATGTACGAGGAGCAGTCTTCAAACCGAAGGGTAAGGCTTTGAATTCATAAGCCTTTCCCTCGAAAGCAAAACGGAGGAATTTTCTTTGCTTCCTCCACACGCCTACATGGAAATAGGCATCCTTCAAATCCAATGTACATGCGTAGTCTCCTGGTATCACAGACTGGAGGACCTGCCACAGTGTAAGCATTTTGAACTTGAAAGTTCTTATTCTCTTGTTCAGAGTCCTGAGATCCAGGATCGGCCTCAGGGAATGATCCTTTTTGGGCACCAGGAAGTACTTGCTGTAGTGACCGGAGCGTAGTTTGTATTTCGGGACCAAACTAATTACTCCTTCCTGTAGCATTGTCAATACTTCCTCCCTCAGCACGTGTGCGTGTGCAGGGTTAATATTCGATTGCAGTACCCCTGTGAAGGGGGGCGGTCTCTTGGTGAACTGTAACTTGAGCCCATAACATATTGTCGTCATGACCCATTCGTTTGGCAGACATGCCCTCCAGGCCTGCACATGCGCCACGAGCCTGGGAGGCATGTCCAATTGCTGCTCGTCATGTTTGAGTGCGGGAGGGGTGGCCTTTGACCCCTCTTGCGCGCTCTCGAGGAGGCTGGTCAGCCCGACAGAAGATATCGCGAGATCTGACTGTCTCAGGCAGAGCTCGTGTATCTTGCTGCGGTCAGTGGCGGAGCTAGACTTTTATTGCTGGGGGGGCCGAGGGGGGGGCCAAGGCTATCAGTAAGGGGTCCACTTACAGTGGAGGATTTTTTGGGAGCAGACTACAGCCAACAAATAAACAATAATTTGTAAGACCAATCAAGCCTACTGCCATATCCTTCCACATTTATGGAGAATTCTGCTAACGCTAGCGCTGGACATCTGGAGGATGGAGCCAGCACGTTCAACTAAGTTTGGGCAGTTCCCAGTGAGTCCACTTCATGGTCTATCCGACCCACCAGCAGAATCCCAGAAAGATGAGTGGTGCCCTCAACATTGACCCAGTAAGGAGCAGAAACTGATGGCATGATGTAACTCTTGGTCTGGTTGTGTCATTTTTAGCTGAAAACACTTCATAAATAATTTCCTGGCTTGCAGTGATAATAACTGACTTTATTTGATCACATTAAACAACTTCTTGCAACCAAAATCCAAGGTAAACTATTTATTAAAATAGTCAAACTTTGTCTAAATTCATGTGTGAATAGAACTGAAATAATTCCTGCTTAAAAAGTTAACTTTGCCTTTAACCCTTTTACACCTAAGTCTCAAATTTCCGCCTGGCATTTTTTACTTGTTTTTCACTAGAAAATAGGAAGAAAATGTCCTATGGCCCAGTGCTTCAGCACATTTTTCCAGAATATGTAGAACTTTCAATATCTGGCATTGTTTTACATTATACTTGATACTAAACCACTATTAAAACTGTTTAATATCACTAAAAAACGAAAATATATTTTAGTGATTTTATGCAAATAAAAATCTGCATTTGAACATGAAGTACAGATTTTGCATCACAAATTAACAATTTCAACACTATAGAACACATTTACAATGTTTTTTTTATTCCCACATATTTTTACAAACAAGAAACAGACTAACAATTCTAACTATTTACAGGCGATTTTTCCCCTCCCCCATTTCTTATTATTGTCCTGAGCCTTTGTTTGTATTCCCTGAAGCAGTTTCTCTCCAGCTGAGGCACAAGCCCACATCACAGGCCTCACACCTCCAGGCTGTGCTTTTCTTATTCAGTGCTTGCAGCGCCGCCTTCCCATGCTTGCTCTCTGAGACACATTGCCTGATCGTTGCTGCATGGGGCTGGAGATGGTCTACAGGTTCCTTTTTGTGGCTCATTTCGAAGAGGAACACCTAGGAGGTGTGCTGCCAGCTCTTCCTGGAATCTCTGGTCATCATCTTACTTCTCATAGTGACACACTGGTCCTTGTGTATCAGGAATGAGTTGGTCACAGCAATGTGGTGTGTGGTGCTGTTGTATTGAGACTTTCATATATAGTGCACTTCTACACAGACAAAGTACAAACTGATGATTATAATATCTTATAGACTTGATAAACTATTCTAAAAACAACATAAAATATAAAATAAAACTATAAATACATACATGTGTACCCAGTAAAAACTATTATCCACAAGTAACAAGCGAGCCTCATTCATTCAGAAATAAATTTCAAAAAGTTATTAGATCAAATGTTTTTTCAGCTTTTTCTTCAGAAGAACAAAAAGAAACTTCTCCAAATCATCTAGGAATCTCCTTATTGTCTTTTTATTCCTTGAAAAACATTAGTTTGACATAGTTTCTGCTGAATCTCTGCTCTGCTGCTCATGTTTGCCTGCTCACGCTGCATTCCGTTCTGCTGAAGACAAAAGCCTTGCTTTCCCCAGCGCTGCAGCCGGCGGAGGGTGATTACCGTAATACCAGCAAAAACAGCCTAAAAGCGCACTCTTTTTTCTTTCAAACACCGTTTAAATTTTTCTGATAGCTCAAACGGTTGCAGAGTTACGGCAATGTAAAAATAGCTTGTGAAAACGTATCGCCGAATTAAATAGGAGAATTAAGCCTTGATTAATTCATTATTAATGTTTGTTTATTACTTTAATTAACATATTCTACTTCCGTTACTGATTCTGATCATTAAGATAAGAGATAAGAGATTTATTGATTAACATTGCACCAATTAATTAATACAACGTGATTATGTGAGCACAGTCATCCAGAAGAGGGAGAAGTATGCTAAGCTGCAGCATTTCCAAACACATGACATGTGTACCACATGTTCTTCTGCGCGGCCGCGCTCATCCGTCTCCAGATGAAGGTCAACAGATATGGAAAAAGGAGAAACACAATAGGTATCATTTGTGATATTCAAAAAAGAGTCTATCAAAGATTGTCTTAAGACACTCTATGATAAAGTCCCAAAAACTCTATCAGCAAAAGCACATTCAGACAAGACATTGTTGCAGATTTGACGACATGCAAGGAGATCAAGAGTCTGTGAGCAACATTCAGATAGCACAGTTCAGCAGTTGTCTCAGCTCGGCGCCTCCGAGCCACACACAGAGATCTCTGGGGGGGGGTCAGCAGTGTCTCTCAGCTACACTCCAGGAGAGGAGTTCCCAGACACAGCCTTCTTGTTTTCCAAGGTCGT
The DNA here is from genome assembly GCA_038048925.1 of Garcialebias charrua. NCBI lineage: Eukaryota > Metazoa > Chordata > Actinopteri > Cyprinodontiformes > Rivulidae > Garcialebias > Garcialebias charrua. The sequence continues at coordinate 34,398 of JBBPBX010004198.1, read as the reverse complement.
GCAGAAACTAGACTAGATAGTTATTGTTTATCTTCAATCCAGGCCACAGTGTTCTTTTGATTGCAGCCTTCCAGAGTCCAGGTGCTGTTCAGGTCCAAAATCGCCGAATCAAATGAGTTTCCGAAGCTACGAACCCCCATCCGTGCCCTGATTAATGCCGGGCGGCTGTAAACGAGTCCCAAAACGCACAGCAGATCCACGGTGGTCTACCGCCGCTCCCATAGTGCGGTTCAGCTCGTACAACAGCTGGGTTGAGGAGCTCACGGCCCGGGTCAGAGTCTCTTGCTGATCAGGAAGTTTGGCCAGTGCGCCGATAGCTGCCGCAGTCTTCCTGATCTTCCAGTAACAGACAGCTCCGCTCACGCCAAAAAACAGAGCAGCTGCCACCAATATTCCAATAATCCACAAATCTTCCACGTCTTCGACAGACAAGACGGTCAAACACATTGGCTGCCACTGTCCCCACGAGTCCATCATGTATCCGACAGCGTGCGTGTCAGAGGGGCAAACCGCTTCTCCTGGCCCGGTTCGCTTCGTGGAAAAAATCTTATCTATAGATGAAACAGCCCAATTTATTAAATCCATCGCAAATTGGTTCGAGTGAGCGCTGAAGAATCACGGACGAGACAAAAAGCAAGCAGGAAGAGGAAACTTAGGGAGGGTAGGAGCAAAAAGATATGCGACTTGCTCTGTCGAGAGGCGGAAGTGAATGGGTGAAAGGGTGAATATATTGATTAATTTGTTGATGGTCAATAAACTGATCAGCTGGTGCCAAACTTTAATGAATGAAAAATAAATAAAACAAATGTAGTGAAGTTGAGATGTTAAAGGTGTCACACACCTCCATCTCACCCTTCGTTATTGCTACAAGCTTCTACCCTGAGGCTGTTAGACTCATGATCCCTATCAGGATTATTACTGTGGGGAAAAAAATCACTGTAATGCCATTTGATTGTTGATATGTGCAGCTGACTAACCATGCTGCCGATCTCATGTTGCTGATTTATTTCCTGTTGCTATGTTCATTCATTCTCATCTGCTCACACAGATTCATGTTTGTGCTACTGTTGTTTGGCACATTGTTTTGTACTAGTAGTGCTTCGTGTATTCTTAGTTTAGTGTATTCTTAGTGTATTTCTTAGTTCATATTTTAGATCTTATTACTGTTTATCTTTGCAATTTGTATTTTTGTTGGATGTAACTGGGACCCTGTGTACATAGGTTCATTCCACCTCATGTCCCACTTAGTATGAATGACAATAATGACACATTGACCTTGAGAACTGATAGAACAAATGATCCTTCATAGCACCCTCAGTAAAATGCTTAGCCCCCCTTAGCACCTGCAGAAAAATATCTCTGGAGCCGCCACTGTTTTGATCTGTGATCTAAATATTTTTAAGTTTAGAAATAAAGTCTTTTCCTAAACAGTTTTAGTGTTTGACTTTGTCCACACTCATAAAACACACAATGAAGTAGAAAAAAAAGGGAAAAGAAAAAAAAAATTCTGGGGGGGCCACTGGGGGGGCCAATCAGATGGCTGGGGGGGTACTGGCCCCCCCTCTAGATCCGCCCCTGGCTGCGATTCATAGTTTGACCAAGTGGTTTGTGTTTTATAAAATTGGGACTCGAGTCAAGAACCAGGGCAGTTTGTGCTTTGGTACTTTTATTTTCGTACATGCATGAAACAGTGTTTTTTTTTATTACACATACAGTAGGCGAGTCATGTTTAGTGCGCACACACATGTCACCAGCTCCTTGTAGTGTTTTACAAGTGAAGACTGGGCTCGAAAGGTCAGGTTCCCGTACCGCGTGGGCGGGCAAACCTGTAAAATCATGAGTTCGTCCTGTTTCATCAGGCCCAAATCTGCTTTCCACATGGGGTCATTGAAGAGGTCCTCGGCCGGGCCGCCTGATACTGGAAAGGGTCGCTGTCGCCAGCAGGTCTCTTTCGCGGAGGGCGACGCATGTCTTCCTTGGGGGATGCAAAGTTTTTCCTCTGCAGCCCCTCGCGGAGGGCTTCCGCCTGTTTGCGTCTTTGTTCTAGCCTGGCTTGGATGCGTTCCAGGGCTCCCCCAAAGAGTCCCGTCGGCTCGATCGGGTGCTGGAGGAAGGGGGACCTCTGGTTTTCCGGGAGGTCCGTTAAAGTCAGCCAAAGATGGCGCTGGGCGACAACCATTTCCGCCATTGCTCTACCTTGCATGATAGCTATTGTCCCCATTATGCGGAGCACGAAGTCAGAGGCGCTTCGGGCCTCCTCCATGGCCTCCGTTACGGCTTGTTCATTTGTCGTTACCTGGAGTTCCTGCAGCTTTTCTGCCAGGTACGCTTGAATCATGGTCGAAGCATTCATCGCACGAGCTGCGAGGCCCTGAGCCCTGTAGCACTTTTTGAGCTGTTTCTCTGAAGTGTGGCAGGCCCTGCTGGACAGCGCTGGCTTCGCCCCCATAGCTGCGGGGGCCAGATGAGCCGCCAGGGTCTCCTCTATCTGGGGTGCGCTGGCGAGACCTGCTGCCTCCATTCCGGCGACATCCAGGAGTCGGGATAGTGGCAACGTCATGGGAGCTCCGGGTTCCGCCCAGGAGTATGTGAGCTCCATGAGGAAGTCCGGAAAAATGGGCATTTTCTGCGACGTCGTCGGCTGCTTCGCGTAGAAGTAGTTTCCCGCCAGCCTCGTAACCTGTTGGCGAGGCGTGGGGTCTGGCCACGCGACCTACAGGGCGTCCGCCGCCCTATGGCACAGGTCGAACAGAGCGGTGACCGACATGTCCGGTTCCGGTAGAACTTGCGGCAGGTTCTGGGAGGAATCCACACTTTTCCCTCTGCAACCGTACTCGGCGTCTTGGGCAGACACCTCGGGTGTCGAGTCCTCGACGGGGACCGAGGAGTCCGACACGTTCTCATCCCGACCTGACTGCTACATTCCAGGTCCATGTTCTCAAGCTCCGGTTCGGGAGCGAGCAGTTCTTTGAGGCGTGCGGCCTTCAGCGTCGTGGCCCTCTCCATGGTTTTAGCCAACGCGTCTGCGCAGCATTTCCTCACTACCGCCGACATCCGACAGCAGTGGGAGCAGGAGTCGGGGGATTCCAGCGCTTTTCTCGCATGCAGAATCCCTAGGCAGACGGGACAGGCCTTGTGGGTGTCCGTCGCCGAGAGGGAGTAGCCGCAGCCGCTGGGGCAGGGACGTGAGCGAGGGCTCGCCGTGCTGCTGGTTTTCTTCGGAATCTTTGTCCTCCGTCTTCCCTTCTCGGGAGCCATGTCGACGAGAAGCGTCGAGGCTGTTCCTAGTCTCTTCCTTGTTCAAAGACGTCCTCTCCGTCGTCTTGCTTTCGCTGGCTAGCCTGCTAATGGTTAACAGGGAGTGTCGTGACGCAGTTAGCGCCGTCAAGCGAAGCAGCTGCGGAGAGAGAAGAAAACATTGAGATAAGTAGAAAACGCTGGACTAGCTTTCGCCAGCCCTACAGTACGCAAGAAAATGTCTCTGTACGCTCAGCGTAGGGAGCAAGCTCATCTCTGATCGAGCGATGCGACAACAGAGAAGTCCCACGAAGTTCAGGTTTTAAGTGAGGTGAAGGGCAATAAGAGGACGTAGGATGGGTGTCCGCGTCTTAAATACCCAGAGGGAGGGGACTCTGGCGTGACGCTGACGCCCCTGCCGTAAAGGCGTGAATGTATTCCTTCAGGTAATAGCGCGGAGGCGCAATTTCCCATAGCAATTATGTTGCACCGAGAGACTTGACTGATAAGGGAACAGAAACTCACTGTTGGAGATGTGTGAAACTCACAGGATGTAATCATCAGATGCATCTCTAGAACTGATCAATGTTTGGGACCATTTTGATTCAAGATGGTTGCCACAGCTAACTCAGCAAAATAACTCAGTTATACTTGGATATATTGAGCTGAAATTTTGTTTGGTTGTAGATGAGAGCGAGGAACGTTTGTAGATAAGAGCGAGGAACGTTATCAGCCATTAAATGGCCGTTATTAGTTGTTATCATCCCCATATGTAGCGGTCAGACTGCCCCTCCTGTACCTCCAAGTGGGCTTAAAGGTACGTTGTTAGCAATGATAATATGCTCCGTTTCTAGCTTTGTTAGCGCTCATAATAGCTTCATGTGGTTAGCTTTAAAGTAAAAGGGTCTGGCGGTTAGGTTAGTGTCTTATAGGTTTAGGCACAAGGGTAAGGGGGTTAAGTTTAGGGTTGGTCCTCCGCGACAGGTATAAGGTTAGGTTTAGGAAAAGGGTTACATAAGCTGAAAAAAAAGACACTTCCTGGTTTACCCCCGTGAGACGCTGCCTATTATCAGCGATGATAGCAATAATAATGTACCTTTAAACCTACTAGGAGGTAGGTGGAACAGTCTCACCGCTACATAGGGGGATGATAATAACTAATAACGGCCATTTAATGGGCTGATAACATCCAAAGCTGCTCGAGTGAGTTGTTATACATTCCTAATGCAAATCAAATATATCCAAGATGGCCACCTTAGATAAAAGAGAAAAAATACAATAACTATGTCATTTTTAGAGCTATTCAGCTGAAATTTGGTGTATTGGTAGCTGAGAACGAACCCTAATAGATTGAAAATCAAACATCAAAAATGGCCGCCTAAGCATAGAATGCAAAATACTGCAAATCAGCAAATTTTAAAGGCACGGTCTGCGATATCTGGAACACGCTGGAACTTAGGAAAATTTTGAACAGAGACCTTTCTCCCTCCTCCCCCTTGCACTCTGGGTGACCTGCAACTCCGCCTCCTTAGCTCCTCCTCCACAGCTTGGCCTCTCGTGAACGCGCATGCATGTAAACAGTTGTAATGGCGTCGGCGCAGTCACCGGTAAGAGGATGGACTATTTCCTTCTCAAATCTTTGCGTATTTGTAATAAAGTATCGTAAATTATGTATAACCCTTTCAATAAGTTATGTTATATTACTTTGCTGCAGTGTGTGACATTTTATCTGTGTTACGCATCTAGAGTTTTGAAACATTGTCGATGGTCTTCAGACGAGGAATTTACACCCAGAGGGACCTACGGTCCGAAGAAGAGGAAGCTTGCTGCGTGCTGGAGACACTCCGCTCCTGAGAAGTCAAACCTGGGTTGATGCACTCCACCTGGACTTGTTCAGATTCTGGTTTTGTTACATAATGAGATTCGATGCTCACAGGGGGAGATGATGAAAACAAACAGTTCTCATAGTCACCATGTTTTCATGCAAACATTAAATTGATGATTCTTCATGAACATGCAGTGAAATCAGTTTCTATTTGAAAGAACACAGCAACAAAATCTTTGTTTTTTTATTGATTTAGTTTATTAAAGCTGGGGTATGTAGCTTTTTTTATAAACATATTTCTTCTCTGTCACTATCTATCTATATATATAGTATATATATACTGTATATACAGTATATATATACTATCTATATATATAGTATATATATACTGTATATACAGTATATATATAACACAGTATATATATATATATATATATATATATAGTTATACAGTATATATATAGTTATATATACAGGCAACCCCCGATTTACGAACGATTTAGGGACCTAAGAACGGTTCGCAGCTCGATCTGCCGTAGCTAGGGGGTGAAAATATCGTCCCGTTCGTAGGTCGTTATTCCGTTCGTAGCTCGTGGAAATACCGCTAACGGAGCGCCGCGCACACATTTAAGCATGTACAGTAGTGTACTGTAATGTTAAACATTGCTATTCACATTTACAGAATAAATAAAAATATATTTTCTTACTTTGAGATGGTCAAAGCCGACATCTTAGGTTGCCATGCGTTGTTGTTGTTGTCGGGCGGCCGGCGAGCAAACCACGGGAGCTGCTCGAGGCCTGTGTTAGCTCTCGAGGCCTGTGTTAGCTTCTGCTAGCCAGGCCATGAGCTGGTGTTGGAGCGACGGTGCGGCGCAATCGGCGATCAATCTGCAGCTGCTGCTCCAGCCTGAGACGTCCACAGAGCTCACAGAGCGATTCCAGATAGTAATTAATCCATATGAGGCGATCCTGATCAACCAGTCTTCCAAACTGGCTGCCTGCAGCCGTGACTAACCTAAGATGGCGTCCGGTGTTCTGCTTTAACTTGTAACCGTGTAATATGGTGACCTTCTTCCTGTTATGACCGGATGTGCACAATTATTGCGCAATCATGACAAAAAATGATCAGAAATGATCATTTTTATCATAATTATTATTTATAAAGCCTTTAAAACAACCACAGCTGCAACAAAGTGCTGTACACATGAAATTAAGAACATTTAAACACAAAAAAAAAAATAATGTCATATTTTTATTAAATATGATACGTTCGTAGGTCCGGGACGCCGTAGGTCGATGGAGTCGTAGGTAGGGGGTCACCTGTATATATATATATATATATTATATATATATATATATATATATATA
>JBBPBX010004198.1:0-15255 GCA_038048925.1 Garcialebias charrua | reverse complement strand
CTCTTATGCCGACAACAATGCGATCGCGGATCAGTTCATCTCTGAGAGCTCCAAACTTGCAAAACTCCGCCTGTTTGTGAACTGCTGTGATAAAGCTCTCAGCCGTTTCTCCCGGTTCCTGGTTACGCCTGTTGAACTTTGCCCTTTCAAAAATTATATTGTGTTCTCCGATAAAATGTTCATCAAAGCACTCTTTTACTTTTTTGTAGTTCAACTTTTCTGCAGACGTTAGCTCAGATGCATTAAGGATATCTTCGGATTCATCTCCCATTGAATATATTAACGTATTCACCTGCAAATCCTCTTCCTTTTTATCCAGTCCCGACACAATCCTGTATCTCTCGAACCGTCGGATCCATTTGGGCCAGTTTTGTACATCTCTGCAGTCAAACTTTTCTGGCGGGCTCGGGCGAAATCCCTCTCCGACGTTGCTAACGTTACTAACGTTGCTAACGACGTTGCTAGCTGCCGCAGCGTTAGCGCTTCCCCTCTCCGTATCGGACATCTCGGATACGACTCAGTTACTTGCGAGTGCGTCGGGAATGCTAACTTCACGTCGAAGAGTCACCGCTTCTGACACCATGTAATAGTTTGGAGACTACTCACGGAGCACTCGGACAACCGCTACTCTTTAGCCAGCCGGCGTCTTTATTATATATGAACTCTGACCCCGCAACCCGTACATAACGTGCCTCTGGTACGGAACGCCCCGAGGACCATAACACACCACATTTACTATTCTTAAAATTGCTCAAAATATATATATTTTAACATTTAAATATGTTTGTTTTTGCAAACAAAATGGAAAATCACTTTAATTTTTAAAAGTGATTTTGAACTTCAAGCCGTGTTTAATCATGGGAAAACCAATTACACACAAACGCACCATCTGTGACGTAGTGTGCAGAGTGAGAGGCAAAGCTCAGGGCTTGTCACAGTGTGCGCATGTGAGCAGCTCCACATGAAGGTAAGTCTGATTCAGCATCAGACCTAAATTAGATCCTGTTGTTTCTTGTTCCATAACCCAAACTATTTTCTGCTTCCCAAAATGAAGACAAATAGCTCAAATCTTCACATAGATTGATAAATTTGTTGTGTTTTAAATTGTCCGCTATTAAAGAGACCAGAGCCCTCTGCCTCACACTCTGGACACTACGTCACAGATGGTGCATTCGTGTGTAATCGGTTTTCCCATGATTAAACACGGCTTGAAGTTCAAAATCACTTTAAAGCAAACTTAAAGAGATTTATCATTTTGTTTGCAAAAACGAACATATTTAAATGATAAAAGATATACCAAAAGTATACCAAAGATATACCAAAAGTAGATAAAAATATGATCCACTCAATTACAGGTTGTGCAAATAGTATTTTCCTAAATGGAACTAACAAAGAGGAAATAATGAATGTAGTAAAACATCTTACAGACAAGAGATCGAAAGACTGGGTGGACATGGATATGATGTTTGTAAAGGACATAATGAGCCATGTTATTGAGCCGTTCACATACATATGTAACTTATCATTTTCAACAGGAATTTTTCCAGATAATATGAAAGTAGCTAAGGTCGTTCCTCTTTTTAAAAATGGTGATAAATGTGTATTCAACAATTATAGACCTATATCCTTGTTACCACAGTTTTCAAAAATTCTTGAAAAACTATTTGTAAACAGACTAGACCAATTTATAGATAAACAAAATATTCTAAGCAACAGTCAGTATGGGTTTAGATCAAAAAACTCTACATCAATGGCTCTCATGGAATTAATGGAACAAATAACTACTGCTGTCGATCAAAAACAACATTGTATCAGTATCTTTGTTGATTTAAAAAAAGCATTCGATACTATTGATCACACCATTCTCCTTGAAAAACTGAACAAATATGGTATTAGAGGACCAGCATTACAGTGGGTATCTAGCTACTTAAAAAATAGGAAACAATTTGTACAAATAAATGATGTAAGATCTGACCTCTGTAATATCACATGTGGAGTTCCCCAAGGCTCTGTACTTGGACCAAAGCTTTTTATTTTATATGTGAATGACTTGGTAAATGTGTCAGGACTCCTTAAATGTGTACTTTTCGCTGATGATACCACTTTTTTCTGTTCAGGTGAAGATATAGAACAAATGTTAGAATTGATAAAGACAGAATTTGTCAAGATACAAACTTGGTTTAAAATAAATAAATTATCATTAAATCTAGAGAAAACTAATTACATGATATTCGGTAATAGAAAGAAAACTGTTGATGTTCCACTCAAAATTGAGGATGTTGAGATTTGTAGAGTGAATGAGGTGAAGTTTTTGGGTGTTATCATTGATGACAAACTGACATGGAAACAACACATAAATTCTGTAAGAATAAAAATAGCTAAATCGATAGCAGTACTGTACAAAGTCAGAGACCTATTGAATGATAAAGCTCTGTATTTGTTGTATAACACAATCATTGTTCCACACTTAATCTATTGTATTGATGTTTGGGGGAAAGCGTGTAAAACAATCACAAAGCCTATTTTTGTATTACAGAAAAGAGCTGTAAGAATTATCACTAGAAAGCATTACCGTCATCCATCAAGTACATTATTTTATCAACTAAAATTATTGAAGTTCCATGATTTGGTAGACTATAATATTTTATCAGTTATGTATAGAGCTCAAAATAATGCATTACCTTTAAATATCCAAATGCACTTTGTTAAAAGACAAAGTTGTTATAATCTTAAGGGAACTGAGTTGTTTGTAAAACCACAATTCAGAACCAGTTTGAAGGGACGTTCTACCTCAATTCAGGGAATTAGATTATGGAATGGCTTGGAGAATGTAGTTAAAAATGCCAAGTCAATGTTTACATTTAAAAAAATGATCAAAACAAATGTGTTAAAAAAATATATGTGAAATAACGTAATGTGTACTGGATTAGTTAGAAAATTAGAAAGTGTTAGTCATTTTGTACTGTATTAGTATTAGTTAGAAAATTAGAAAGAGTTAGTCATTTTGTACTGTTGGTTGAAGAATATTATTGTTTAACCTGATTGTTGGAAAAAGTTGATTGAAGATTATTATTGTTTACATGGTTCGACTACTGTTGTTTAATCTGATTGTTGGAGATAAGGAGCAGATATAATAAGATTTATTCTTCTTTCTGCTACCTTTCATTTTTTTACATTTTTGTACACTATCATTATGAGATTGTCTTGTATTGCTTCTTTTGTAAAAAAATGAACAAATTTAATAAACATAAACATAAACATATTTTGAGCAATTTTATGAATAGTAAAAAAAATCATGTCAGTGGACCTTTAAACTAGTATAAATGAAATGAAATGAAATTGATTTTATGTATATACTGTAGCGCCAAATCACAACAAAGTTGTCATACAAAGAAAAGCCAATTTGTAAAGTTCTCTATCTAAGGAATCTAGCAGACAAGTTGAATCTTGGCTTGGTTGCAGTCTCCCATCCTGAGCAAGCACAGTGGCAACAGTGGAAAGGAAAAACTCCCTTTTAACAGGAATAAGCCTCCAGCAGAACCAGGCTCAGGACAAGCGGCCATCTGCTTTGACCGACTGGGTTTGAGAGGACAGAAAGGAGAGACTAACAAACACAGAATGGTCGGTCCAGATGTAGGTCCAAGTGAACCTGAGAGACAAAAAACACACGTTATGGATAGAAAAAATAATTACAAATACAAAACAGGTTGAGCAAAGTAAAGACAGTGGCAGAGTGAAAAAGAGTGGTCAATTTGTCCTTCAGCAGTCGAATGCCGGCTACCCACCAAACGCGTTTCGAGCAGCGGAAGCAGCCGGTTTACATGCAAAGTCTATGTGGAAGAGCGGCGAGGAGCGGGGAAGAGTGAAGCGGCGCGTTTTGAGCCGTTCAAGCAGCGCGGCAGAGCGCGGCAGTTCTTTTCCACGCTCACGGAGTGTCTAGAGCAGCCGCTGCCGGAGTTCAAATAATTGAACTTTGGCTGCTGGCTACGTCGCAGCAACCAATCGGGAGAGACTCTGCTATGTGATGACGCAACGACGACGGGACTTTTTTTGGACTTTTTAAACTTAGCCCAACGAGCCTCCATGAAGAAACCAGCCTCCGGTAAGAAACTTGGCATTTTTACAGTTGCCGCTGTCCGCTCGAGCGTACGATCACCCCAAACATAAAAAAACGTTTTAATCTCAACAAAGACTTTCGGAGCTGCAGTTCGGCTCGTAGAAAACCCACTCAAGTAGTAACGAGGCTCACGAACAGCTGATTTTATCTGCCCGGTGTACAAAAAACAAAACAAACCCGACCGGAAAAGGACCAAGACGCTCCTCCCACTGCGCGTCTTCAGACGCGTTCGGTGTGAACAGACATCTGTTGACAAGCAGCCAACACCATGCGTTGGGAGCGTTTTTGATGCTCAAGACGCGTTCCGTGGGTACCCGGCTTAAGCCTAAAGCAGTAGAACTAAGGGACAGCCCAGGAAACCAAAGCCGACCCTAACTATAGGATTTATCAAAAAGTCTTAAGCCCAGTCTTAAAACTGGACAATGTGTCAGCCTCACGGACAGAAACTGGAAGTTGGTTCCACAAGAGAGGAGCCTGAGAACTGGAAGTTCTGCCTCGCGTTCAGTTTTTGGAAACTCAGGGAACCACAAGTAAACCTGCAGCCTGAGAGTGAAGTGCTCTGTTCGGAAAATATGGAACAATATGATCTCTAATATAAGATGGAGCTAGGTTGTTGAGAGCTTTGTAGGTTAGAAGTAAGATTTTGAATTCAATTCTGGATTTGACAGGGAGCCAGTGGAGAGAAAATAAAACTGGAGAGATATGATCTCTCCTACGATGACCTGATTGAGAATTATCGGAGCTGAAAGTAGCTGAAAAAAATGTTTAAATTTACACAAGGAAGCTGAAAGAAGCTGAAGCAGAACAAAATGTGAAAGGAGCAATAAAAGGTTGTAACCATGTCTAAAGGTCTGAAGGATGAAAAATGAATTCATTTAATTTCCTTTGAGGAAAAAAGTGGCAGTAATTACTAAATATTTCAAAAAGCTAAAGTTGCACCAATACCAAAAGTCGGGCTGAACGTTTTGATTTATGATTTGTTGAAATTGCATAAAAACTGTGGAAGGAGAAAGGCTGGTGTCCTGCTTTTTAATGAGTGAAAAACAAATAATACAAGTGTAGTAAAGTGAGGAGCATCACCCTTCCTCCTCCATTCATTCACATACGCTACACTAGGAATGTGTCTTTGTCTCCATCTAAAGGACAGCAGGAGACCAGAAGCTGTACCTCTGTTCCTCAGTCTGGTGGTTCTACACTTAAGGCCCCAATATACCTGTTTCTTTTGCCTCACGCCGCTCTGCGCCGTGGGAGCGCCGTGGGAGTGCCGCGGCAAAAGCCTTTGATCACGGGCGTGAACGCGCCAAGGTCAAGGCCCCAGTATACTGTTCTTTGTGCCCAGCGCCGCTGGACTGGCGTGTGCAGCGCGCAGGCAGTTCATATTATAGTTCTGTGCAAGCGCAGCTCTCTGTGAGTGCAGGCTCCAGCAGCTGCAGCCGGGCGGAGCAGGACAAATTGAGATCGCTGATTGGTCATTTGCTGACACGCGAGGCAGTTTATCAACGCGCGCGCGTAGGCGTAGTAAAATCTGACCTTGGCGCGCTCACGCCCGTGATCAAAGGCTTTTGCCGCGGCGCTCCCACGGCGGCGAGCAGTGTGGCAAAAGAAACAGGTATATTGGGGCCTTCAGATTTTACTAGGCCTACGCGCGCGCGTTGATAAACTGCCTCCCATGTCAGCAAATGACCAATCAGCGACCTCAATTTGTCCTGCTCCGCCCGCTGCGGCTGCTGAAGCCTGCACTCAGAGAGCTGCGCTTGCACAGAACTATAATATGAACTGCCTGTGCGCTGCACACGCCAGTCCAGCGGCGCTGGGGACAAAGAACAGTATACTGGGGCCTTAAAGCTAGATTCATACTTGACGCGTCGCGCAGCGCGCGAGGGTGCGCGCTCCAAAAGTGACGCAATTTCACAGTCCCCGCCCCTGCGCGTTGGCCCCGCGCGTGGGATTAGCGCGTGTCGTGCACCTCTGAATTTTTGAAACTCCGCAAGCCTATGCGCGCGCCGTGGGCGCTACGATTTGATTGACAGGTCCCCACCGACAGCCTTCACCCTCTTCACGCCGGAGCCTGCAGCTGTTTGCGCCGCTGTGGTCGTGGAGACGGCGTCGCGACGCATGGAGGAATGTTTTGTGACACAAATGTATTAAATTCTCCTTCATTCCTGATCTGGAGTCGGACTTTTCTTTTGTTTTTTCGCCAAAAGTCACGTGATCGCTTTCTCCTCCGCTGACTCCATGCATTAAAACCGCAAATAAAGACAACAGTTCAGCACGCGAGCGGAAAAGCTATTTGTTTTTGTTGTGTGATTTCAAACAGTTCTTCTTCTACGGTAGATTTCTTCTTCTACACCTTTCTTGCAACATATGCACAGGTTTTAGAGGGTACTGCCACCTGCTGGTCCCTAAAAGAACAGCACTTTGCCATGCCCCGCCGTGCGTCAACCATAAACACAGAGGCGACACTGTAAACGCATTTCGCCGCACGGCACAGTGAGCGCGCGCGCTCCAGCCTGCGGACCAAAGCGCGAGTCTAACTCAGCCAATGCTCCTTAACCTCCTGCCTGAGGGCAGCAGAGCAAAAAACGTGTGCTGGGTGAGTGGGGTTCTTCATGATGCAGGTGGCCCTCTTCCTACATCTGAAGTAGTTGTCTGTGATGGTGGGGAGGCTGACTAGGCGATGCACATGGAAGTTTTACTAAATTTCTTAATGGGAGGTTCACAATTGTCAACCTTTTCCCTTGTTTCCCTAAGAATAAGTATGCTTGGATCCAGTGATAAAGTGCTCCACCCTTTGGTTTCTGAAATGACCAAGACAGGGGTGTCAAAGTCAAATACACAGAGGGCCAAAAAAACAAATTTGCTACAAGCCAAGGGCCGAACTGGTTCAATGTTTATTATAAGGGGGTGATATAAGATTTATTTTTTCTTCTTTCTGCACTCTTTTCATTCAATGTTTTCTTTTTGATGAATTTGTTTTATTTTGTCTCTTTTAAATGAATCAATAAATGAATTAAATAAAATATTAAATAGCTTTACATCTGCTAAGTTCTTGGCATAAATCAACACAGACATGTTCCTGCTTTTAGTATTTTACATTGTTTTATAATGTAGCTGTTTATGTTTTTTTATACAGTTTTCTTATGATTTTTAATTAATATGCTTTTTTATGATTGTTTACTGTTGGCTGCAAGTATCAAGCTGTGAAATCCTTCATTTTCTACAGCTGATAGCTGTTGGTCATTAATTATGATGAAGTTTAGCAACTTCTCGGTGAACATTTGAGCTCCGTGGCTTCAGCGGTGTGTTTTTCTTGTTCAATACGGGGCGGGCGCTCTGATTTTGGTCAGCCGCTCTCAGCCTGTCCCTCCTACGAGACGGTCAGACAGCGGGTCGGACTGGACGCAGCTGGCTGTGGTCGGTCTCCCTGTTTCGGTTCAGTGAGAGTGGCGTCCTGCTGAAGCCCCAGAGCTCGAATGTCCAACGTAAAACTAACTTGACCGTGGTTTAATGTGGCGCTATGGCTCTGCAGACATTGAACGTTGCTGTCTTGTGGTGTTTAGTGTAAAATACTTCCACACAGCGGACATGTTAAGATGAAAAGTTAGCTAGTTGTTAGCTGAAGTGCTACTCACTCAGTCCGCACGCTGTAGCTGGCTGCAAACTATGAAATGGATTTCTTGAATGTGACGTGAGGCGGGTCTTATTACTCTGGGTACATAAGACACGACTCCGGATTGGATCGGCCCAATCCCTACTACCGTTGCATTGTGGGGAATGTAGTGTTGGTGTGTGCAAAACACCAGCAGTTTCTAATAGTCAGTGCTGGGTAGCGCTAATCCAAAAATTAGTTCCGCTATTTCTAAAGCACTTATTAATTTATTTAGGTCAGCAATTTCAAAAGCGCTTATGTATTAGCAACGCTAGCGGACGCTAATGCTAATAAGCTAACGTGCTAATGGCGAACTACTTTTTAAAATCCAGCAGATTTGACCATTTCGTGAAACTGTCAAGCTCAGAAAAACTTGTGCTATAACGTCAGCTATGAAATATATTTTTTCTCAGCAAAGAAATAATTGTTTTTACCGTGTTTTCTTGGAAAGTCCTTAGCTTCTGTGGCTGTCGCGGACGCCATTTTGAACAGTGCTAATGGCGAACTACTTTTTTAAATCCAGCAGATTTGACCATTTCGTGAAACTCTCAAGCTCAGAAAAACTTGTGCTATAACGTCAGCTATGAAATATATTTTTTCTCAGCAAAGAAATAATTGTTTTTACCGTGTTTTCTTGGAAAGTCCTTTGCTTCTGTGGGCGCCGCCATTTTGAAGAGGGCAAATGAGGCGCTGACGCGTCGCGTAGGCCGCTGAGAAACATCCATAAGTTCACCCTCCATGTTAAAAACTCTTTGTCTGACTCTTCGAAAACAAGCAATAAGGCTGCAGAGTAACACACTGGCTGCTAACTGAGAGCGCTCTCTCTAGCAAAGAGACTGAGGGGACGCTTTTTTGTCACGGACCACATCCGGCGCTGACAGGATATGGTCTGTTAGCAGTCGTCCGGTTGATTTAAGAGCCGTAAATAAGTTTTTTTAGTTTTTACTGATAGATAATTAGTTATTAGCGGTACTGCATTTTAAATAAAAATAGTGCAAATCCGCTTATGAATTATAAAAGTTAGTCAATCCGCTGTAAAGCTAACAAATTGTTTAGGTCCGCTATAAGCGGATTAGCGCTTTAGCGCTCCCTGGCGGTCTGGCGCCCACCTTTGCTAACAGTAATTAAATATCATCCAGGGGGCCATAGATAATTAATTTGCGGGCCGGATCTGGCCCGCAGGCCTTGACTTTGATGTGTGACTTTGACTTTGACTTTGGACTAAGATGTGGTTTAGTAGGCGCATGAACACGAACATTTATTGGATTTCAAACTAGGTCGACTGACATCTATGTTTTTTTTTTTTGCTATGATCTCAGTGAATACTTTTTAGCTTTTCAAAATGAAACCCAACCTCAGGCCAACAAGCCACCAGCTCTTTTGATGGCAATGCAGGCAGTCATTGCTGCCAACAGCTGCAAGGATGAGACGGTCAGAGCAGCCTTAACTGGAGTCAGCATTGTGAGGTGACTTCTAAACAATATGGTTTTGTTCTGCTTTAATTACAAGAAGATATATATCTGTTCAGGAAAATATTAAATCCACACAATGTTTACATGCTCACAATTGACTCAAAGTTACGTGACCCGCACTGAAGGTCAAATATCTCTGTTGAGGTGTTGCTGTCTAAAGCACCCAGGAAGTGACAGCTTAAAGAGATACTATCTGAAAATGCAGACAAGTGTCAATGGCAGGTTCAGATCTGTTTTGGAGGGAAACAATTCCTAACTGCCTAAGTACTGGTAGACCAGGGGTGTCAACCTCTGTTACTAAAGGGGGTCAAATTTAAAAACTTGGTTCAAACCAAGGGCCAGTTTCTATCAATACATTAACTCAAGTCAGATACATGACATATGTTCTTGGTGGCAGGTTTATTTGATATTTTAGTTTAGTTTATTTTGGCAATGCATTTTATTTATTCATTTCAATTAAAATTCATTTCAATTTATTCATTTCAATAAAAAAAAAACACAAAGACAGTTTCAAAACAAAGAAAATAAAAATACCTATAAAATGAAAGGCAGCAGAAGAAGAATGAAATCTTATCATTTCTGCCCCTTCTTAACAAAATCATATTCAAACAATCAATTCAAGCATCAAGCATCCATAAATAATACAACAAAATACATAACTTAACACAATTTTTCATTTATGGTTCATTAGATATTAACTAACATATGTATTTTTTCAACATCCATCCATCCATCCATTTTCTTCCGCTTATCCGGGGTCGGGTCGCGGGGGTAGCAGCCTAAGTAGGGAGGCCCAGACTTCCCTCTCCCCAGCCACTTGGAGCAGCTCCTCTGGGGGAATCCCAAGGCGTTCCCAGGCCAGCCGAGAAACATAGTCCCTCCAGCGTGTCCTGGGTCTTCCTCTGGGTCTCCTCCCGGTGGGACATGCCCGGAACACCTCACCAGGGAGGCGTCCAGGAGGCATCCTAACCAGATGCCCGAGCCACCTCAACTGGCTCCTCTCGATGTGGAGAAGCAGCGGCTCTACTCCGAGTCCCTCCCGGATGACTGAGCTTCTCACCCTATCTCTAAGGGAGAGTCCAGACACCCTGCGGAGAAAACTCATTTCAGCCGCTTGTATCCGAGATCTCGTTCTTTCGGTCACAACCCAAAGCTCATGACCATAGATGAGGGTGGGAACGTAGATCGATCGGTAAATTGAGAGCTTTGCCTTTCGACTCAGCTCTCTCTTCACCACGACAGACCGGTACAGCGCCCGCTTCACTGCGGATGCTGCACCTATCCGCCTATCGATCTCACGCTCCAGTTTTCCCTCATTCGTGAACAAGACCCCGAGATACTTAAACTCCTCCACTTGGGGCAGGACCTCCTCCCCGACCCGGAGAGGGCATGCTACCCTTTTCCGGCTCAAGACCATGGCCTCGGATTTGGAGGAACTGATCCTCATCCCGGCCGCATCACACTCGGCTGCAAACCGCTCCAGCGAAAGCTGTAGATCACGATCTGATGAAGCCAATAGGACCACATCATCTGCAAAAAACAGAGAAGCGATTCTAAGGCCACCAAAACGGATCCTCTCAACACCTTGGCTGCGCCTAGAAATTCTGTCCATAAAAGTTATGAACAGAATCGGTGACAAAGGGCAACCTTGGCGGAGTCCAACTCTCACTGGAAACGAGCCTGACTTACTGCCGGCAATGCGGACCAAGCTCTGACACCGGTCGTACAGGGACCTAACAGCCCATATCAATGGGCCTGGTACCCCATACTCCCGGAGTACCCCCCACAGAACCCCCCGAGGGACGCGGTCGAATGCCTTTTCCAAGTCCACAAAGCACATGTAAACTGGTTGGGCAAACTCCCACGCGCCCTCCAGGACCCTGTTGAGGGTGTAGAGCTGGTCCAGTGTTCCACGACCAGCACGAAAACCACACTGCTCCTCCTGAATCCGAGGTTCGACTATCCGACGGACCCTCCTCTCCAGAACCCCTGAATAGACCTTACCAGGGAGGCTTAAGAGTGTGATCCCCCTATAGTTGGAACACACCCTACGGTCCCCCTTTTTGAATAGGGGAACCACCACCCCAGTCTGCCAATCCAAGGGAACTGCCCCCGATGTCCACGCGATATTGCAGAGTCGCGTAAGCCAACACAACCCCACAACATCCAGAGCCCTAAGGAACTCAGGGGAATCTCATCCACCCCCGGAGCCCTGCCACCGCGGAGCTTTTTAACCACCTCGGCGACCTCAGCACCAGAGATTGGAGAGCCCGACCCAAAGTCCCCAGGCTCCGCTTCCTCAGTGGAAGACGTGCCAGTAGGATTGAGGAGGTCTTCGAAGTATTCCGCCCACCGACTCACAACATCCCGAGTTGAGGTCAACAGCACGCCATCCCCACCATAAATGGTGTTGGTCGCGTACCGCTTTCCCCCCCTGAGACGCCGGATGGTGGACCAGAATCGCCTCGAAGCCGTACGGAAGTCATTCTCCATGGCCTCTCCGAACTCCTCCCACGCCCGAGTTTTTGCCTCAGCAACCACCCGAGCCACATGCCGCTTGGACTGTCGGTACCTATCTGCTGCTTCCGGGGTCCCACAGGCCAAAAAGGCCCAATAGGACTCCTTCTTCAGCATGACAGCATCCCTCACCGCCGGTGTCCACCACCGGGTTCGAGGGTTGCCACCACGACAGGCACCAACAACCTTGCGGCCACAACTCTGATAAGCTGCCTCGACAATAGAGGCGCGGAACATGGCCCACTCGGACTCAATGTCCCCCGCCTCCCTCGGAACGTGTTCAAAGCTCTCCCGGAGGTGGGAGTTAAAGCTCCGTCTTACGGGAGACTCTGCCAGACGTTCCCAGCAGACCCTCACAATACGTTTGGGTCTGCCAGGTCTGACCGGCATCCTCCCCCACCATCGGAGCCAACTCACCACCAGGTAGTGGTCAGTTGACAGCTCCGCCCCTCTCTTCACCCGAGTGTCCAGGACATGCGGCCGCAGATCAGATGAGACGACAACAAAGTCGATCATCGAACTGCGACCTAGGGTGTCCTGGTGCCAAGAGCACATATGGACACCCTTATGCCTGAACATGGTGTTCGTTATGGACAATCCATGACGAGCACAGAAGTCCAACAACAAAACACCACTCGGGTTCAGATCAGGGGGGCCGTTCCTCCCAACCACACCCCTCCAGGTCTCACTGTCATTGCCCACGTGAGCGTTGAAGTCCCCCAGCAGAACAAGGGAGTCCCCAGGAGGCGCACTCTCCAATACCCCCTCCAAGGACTCCAAAAAGGGTGGGTAATCTGCGCTGCCGTTTGGCGCATAGGCACAAACAACAGTCAGAGCCCGTCCCCCCACACGTAGGCGAAGGGAGGCTACCCTCTCGTTCACCGGGGTGAACCCCAACGTACAGGCACCAAGATGGGGGGCAACAAGTATGCCCACTCCTGCTCGGCGCCTCTCACCAGGGGCAACTCCAGAGTGGAAGAGTGTCCAACCCCTCTCAAGGAAACTGGTTCCAGAGCCAGAGCCATGCGTTGAGGTGAGTCCGACTATTTCTAGCCGGAACCTCTCAACCTCACACACTAGCTCAGGCTCCTTCCCCACCAGAGAGGTGACATTCCATGTCCCAATGGCCAGCTTCTGTAGCCGAGGATCAGACCGCCAGGGTCCCCGCCCTCGGCCACCACCCATCCCACATTGCACCCGACCCCTTTGGCCCCTCCCATAGGTGGTGAGCCCATGGGAAGGGGGACCCACGTCTCCTCTTCGGGCTGTGCCCGGCCGAGCTCCATGGGTGAAAGCCCGGCCACCAGGCGCTCGCCAACGTGCCCCACCTCCGGGCCTGGCTCCAGAGTGGGGCCCCGGTGACCCGCGTCCGGGCGAGGGAACATTTTGTCCATTTATTTTACTCATCATAAGGGGTCTTCGGGCTGCACTTTGTCTGGTCCCTCACCTAGGACCTGTCTGCCTTGGGTGACCCTACTAGGGGCATGAAGCCCCTGACAGCATAGCTCCTAGGATCATTGGGACACTCAAACCCCTCCACCACGGTAAGGTGGCAGCCCAGGGAGGCTATTTTCAACAATATATTCTTAATCCTTTTCTTAAATATAAATAATGACTTTGCTTTTTTAATATCATTATCCAAACTATTCCATAAACATATTCCCTGTGTTGAAGTAGACCTACCCCTTAAACTGGTTCTATACTTCGGTTTTACAAAAATATTCGTTCTTTTTAAATTATAACAACTATTCCTTTTCACAAAATACTCTTGAATGTTTGATGGTAGTATGCGATTCTGAGCTTTGTACATAAATAAGAGAATACTGTAGTCCACCAAATCATAAAACTTAAGTAATTTCAATTGATAAAACAAAATACTTGAAGGATGACAGTAATGCTTTCTTGAGATAATTCTTACAGCTCTTTTCTGTAAAATAAAAATAGGCTTGGTTATAGTTTTACAAGCTGTACTCCAAACATCCACACAATAAATTAAATGCGGGACAATAATTGTATTATACAGCAAACATAAAGCTTTATCATTCAGTAAGTCCCTTACTTTATACAGTACTGCCATGGACTTTGATATTTTAGTTTTTACAAAATTAATATGTTGTTTCCAAGACAGTTTATCATCGATAATTACTCTCACAAACCTTACCTCATTCACTCTGTATATCTCAACACCATCAATTTTGAAAGGAAAATCCACGGTTAACTTTTTTAAATACTAAATATCATATGATTCGTTTTTTCAACGTTCATTGATAACTTGTTTAATTTAAACCAAGTTTGTATTTTAGCAAACTCCATCTTCATTAATTTAAACATCTTATTCGAGTCCATACCCAAACAAACAAAAAAAGTAATATCATCAGCAAATAAAACACATTTGAGGATACCAGACATCTCAATTAAATCATTTACATATAAAATAAACAATTTAGGTCCAAGTACTGAACCTTGTGGTACTCCACATGAAATATTGCACAGATTAGATCTTACATCATCAATCTGTACAAACTGCTTTCTGTCCTTCAAATAACTAGATATCCACTGGACCTCTAATGCCATATTGTTTCAACTTTTTGAGTAAAATAGTGTGGTTAATAGTGTCAAAAGCTTTTTTTTAAATCCACAAATAAGCGTATACAATGTTTTTTTTTAATCTATTGCTGTAGTAACTTGTTCTATCAACTCCATAAGAGCCAAGGATGTTGAATTATTTGATCTAAAACCATATTGATTATTACTTAAGATTTTATGTTTATCAAGAAATTTGTCCAGTCTTGACACAAATAATTTTTCAAGAATTTTTGAAAACTGTGGCAGCAAAGATATAGGTCTATAATTGTTAAATGAACATTTCTCACCGTTTTTAAAAAGTGGAACCACCTTAGCCATTTTCATTCTGTCAGGGAATATTCCTTTTGAAAATGATAAATTACAGATATATGTAAATGGCTCATTATCTCCTTCACAACCATGTTTTCTGATGCTCTGTCCACATCAAAATCAATGCTTGCTGAAAAAAAAGTACTGTATTGGCTTCAAAGTTGACCAACGGTCATGAAATGTCTCCACTAAATTAAGATTGATAGCCTTTTAAGCAAAATGAGAAGTGATAAATTAATTTTACATTTAAAATATAATCTTATGGGCCAGATAACCTGTTTGTATTTGTAATTATTTCTATCTTAACATTTTTTTTTCTCTTCCTCCTATAGAAAATACATCTGGACTTACCATTCTGTGTTTGTCTGTTTCTCCTTCCTGTCCTCTCAAACCCCCGGCTGGTCGAGGCAGATGGCCGCTCGTCCTGAGCCTGGTTCTGCTGGAGGTTTCTTCCTGTTAAAAGGGAGTTCTTCCTTTCCACTGTTGACTTTGTGCTCGCTCAGGATGGTAGACTGTGACAGTGAAGATGCAACGCAGTCTGCTGACTTTCTGTGGGGCGGCTGTGACTGAGTGGTTAGAGCAGTCGTCCTCCATTGGGAGAGTTG
>JBBPBX010004197.1:76612-78073 GCA_038048925.1 Garcialebias charrua | reverse complement strand
ATATATTATATATATATTATATATATATTATATATATATATATTATATATATATATATATATATATATATATATATATATATATATATATATATATATATATATATATATTATCCATCCATCCATCCATCCATTTTCTTCCGCTTATCCGGGGTCGGGTCGCGGGGGTAGCAGCCTAAGTAGGGAGGCCCAGACTTCCCTCTCCCCAGCCACTTGGAGCAGCTCCTCTGGGGGAATCCCAAGGCGTTCCCAGGCCAGCCGAGAAACATAGTCCCTCCAGCGTATCCTGGGTCTTCCTCTGGGTCTCCTCCCGGTGGGACATGCCCGGAACACCTCACCAGGGAGGCGTCCAGGAGGCATCCTAACCAGATGCCCGAGCCACCTCAACTGGCTCCTCTCGATGTGGAGAAGCAGCGGCTCTACTCCGAGTCCCTCCCGGATGACCGAGCTTCTCACCCTATCTCTAAGGGAGAGTCCAGCCACCCTGCGGAGAAAACTCATTTCAGCCGCTTGTATCCGAGATCTTGTTCTTTCGGTCATAACCCAAAGCTCATGACCATAGATGAGGGTGGGAACGTAGATCGATCGGTAAATTGAGAGCTTTGCCTTTTGACTCAGCTCTCTCTTCACCACGACAGACCGGTACAGCGCCCGCTTCACTGCGGACGCTGCACCTATCCGCCTATCGATCTCACGCTCCAGTTTTCCCTCATTCGTGATATGTATACCGTAAACACCGGTGTATAATACGCACTTTTATTGCTCATTTGAATGTCCTGCGTATTATACACCGAAGCGTATTATCTACAGATTTTTTTCCCATATTTTTAGACCCATTTTTGGCTCTGATTCGCTGTTTTTCATTTTGGCCTAAAAATGGTGCAGTACCAGTTTCGGCCGCTATGGGCGCTAATGCACCCTGTAGTCTGTTTACCTGCAGACTGTACCTGGAGGCGTATCCTGGCGCCATCTAGTGGCCATAAAAAAGACTGTCACGGCAGCGCGTATTATACACCGAAGCGTATTATCTACCGATTTTTCTGATTTATTTCCAAATATTGGCCAAAGCGTATTATACACCGGAGCGTATTATACACCGGTGTTTACGGTATATATATATATATATATATATATATATATATATATATATATATATATATATATATATATATATATATATATATATATATATATATATATATATATATATATATATATATATATATATATATATATATATATATATATATATATATATATATATGTATATTAGTGCTGGACGATAATTCAATAACGATAAATATCGCGATATACTTTTATTCAATAACGATGATATGAAGTTTAAGCATATTTTCGATATTTCGATAGGATTTTACAACTTTTTCTGACGTTTTTCTCTTTCTGTTCGGGTTGGAGCGGCTGCTTCAACAACCCGCCCGGACAGAAAAAGCTGTGACACAAA
>JBBPBX010004197.1:66612-71612 GCA_038048925.1 Garcialebias charrua | reverse complement strand
GGTGTCAGTCCAGTCCGTCTCTTACCTCCAGTCAGGTGACGGTCTGGTCCGTCTCTTACCTTCAGTCCAGTCCGTCTCTTACCTTCAGTCTAGTCCGTCCCTTACCTTCAGTCCAGTCCGTCTCTTACTTCCAGTCAGGTGTCGGTCCAGTCCGTCTCTTACCTCCAGTCAGGTATCAGTCCAGTCCTTCACTTCCCTCCAGTCAGGTGTTGGTCCGGTCCATCTCTTACCTCCAATCAGTTGGCAGTCCGGTCCAGGTCTACCTTCTGTCAGGTGTCAGTCCAGTCCGTCTCTTACCTCCTGTCAGGTGTCCGTCCGGTCCGTCTCCGACCTCCAGTCGGGTGTTGGGCTGGTCGGTCTCTTACCTCCAGTCAGGTGTCGGTCCGGTCCGTCTCTTGCCTCCAGTCAGGTGTCGGTCCAGTCCATCTCTTACATCCAGTCAGCTGGTAGTCTGGTTCAGTTCTACCTTCCGTCAGGTTTCAGTCCAGTCCGTCTCTTACCTACAGCCAGGTGGCGGTCCGGTCCAGCTCTACCTTCCGTCAGGTGTTAATCCAGTCCGTCTCTTACCTCCAGTCAGGTGGCAGTCTGGTCCAGCTCTACCTTCCGTCAGGTGCCAATCCAGTCCGTCTCTTACCTCCAGTCAGGTGGCAGTCTGGTCCAGCTCTACTTTCCGTCAGGTGTCAGTCCAATCCATCTCTTACCTCCAGTCAGGTGGCAGTCTGGTCCAGCTCTACCTTCTGTCAGGTGTCAGTCCAGTCTGTCTCTTACCTCCAGTCATGTGGCGGTCCGGTCCAGCTCTACCTTCCGTCAGGTGTCAGTCGAGTCCATCTCTTACCTCCAGTCAGGTGGCAGTCTGGTCCAGCTCTACCTTCCGTCAGGTTTCACTCCAGTCCGTCTCTTACCTCCTGTCAGGTGTCGGTCCGGTCCGTCGCCGACCTCCAGTCGTTTGTTGGGTTGGTCGGTCTCTTACCTCCAGTCATGTGTCGGTCCGGTCCGTCTCTTGCCTCCAGTTAGGTGTCGGTCCAGTCCATCTCTTACCTCCAGTCAGGTGGCGGTCTGGTTCAGTTCTACCTTCCGTCAGGTTTCAGTCCAGTCCATCTCTTACCTCCAGTCAGGTGGCGGCCCGGTCCAGCTCTACCTTCTGTCAGGTGTCAGTCCAGTCCGTCTCTTACCTCCCGTCAAGTGTCAGTCCAGTCCGTCTCTTACCTCCAGTCAGGTGGCAGTCTGGGCCAGCTCTGCTTTCCGTCAGGTGTCAATCCAATCCATCTCTTACCTCCAGTCAGGTGGCAGTCTGGTCCAGCTCTACCTTCCGTAAGGTGTCAGTCCAGTCTGTCTCTTACCTCCAGTCAGGTGGCGGTCCGGTCTATCTCTACCTTCCGTCAGGTGTCAGTCCAGTCCGTCTCTTACCTCCAGTCAGGTGTCAGTCCAGTCCGTCTCTTACCTCCAGTCAGGTGTCAGTCCAGTCTGTCTCTTACCTCCAGTCAGGTGTCAGTCCCGTCCGTATTTTACCTCCAGTCAGGTGTCAGTCCAGTCCGTCTTACCTCCAGTCAGGTGTTGGTCCGGTCCATCTCTTACCTCCAGTCCAGTCCGTCTCTTACCTTCAGTCTAGTCCGTCCCTTACCTTCAGTCCAGTCCGTCTCTTACTTCCAGTCAGGTGTCGGTCCAGTCCGTCTCTTACCTCCAGTCAGGTATCAGTCCAGTCCTTCACTTCCCTCCAGTCAGGTGTTGGTCCGGTCCATCTCTTACCTCCAATCAGTTGGCAGTCCGGTCCAGGTCTACCTTCTGTCAGGTGTCAGTCCAGTCCGTCTCTTACCTCCTGTCAGGTGTCCGTCCGGTCCGTCTCCGACCTCCAGTCGGGTGTTGGGCTGGTCGGTCTCTTACCTCCAGTCAGGTGTCGGTCCGGTCCGTCTCTTGCCTCCAGTCAGGTGTCGGTCCAGTCCATCTCTTACATCCAGTCAGCTGGTAGTCTGGTTCAGTTCTACCTTCCGTCAGGTTTCAGTCCAGTCCGTCTCTTACCTACAGCCAGGTGGCGGTCCGGTCCAGCTCTACCTTCCGTCAGGTGTTAATCCAGTCCGTCTCTTACCTCCAGTCAGGTGGCAGTCTGGTCCAGCTCTACCTTCCGTCAGGTGCCAATCCAGTCCGTCTCTTACCTCCAGTCAGGTGGCAGTCTGGTCCAGCTCTACTTTCCGTCAGGTGTCAGTCCAATCCATCTCTTACCTCCAGTCAGGTGGCAGTCTGGTCCAGCTCTACCTTCTGTCAGGTGTCAGTCCAGTCTGTCTCTTACCTCCAGTCATGTGGCGGTCCGGTCCAGCTCTACCTTCCGTCAGGTGTCAGTCGAGTCCATCTCTTACCTCCAGTCAGGTGGCAGTCTGGTCCAGCTCTACCTTCCGTCAGGTTTCACTCCAGTCCGTCTCTTACCTCCTGTCAGGTGTCGGTCCGGTCCGTCGCCGACCTCCAGTCGTTTGTTGGGTTGGTCGGTCTCTTACCTCCAGTCATGTGTCGGTCCGGTCCGTCTCTTGCCTCCAGTTAGGTGTCGGTCCAGTCCATCTCTTACCTCCAGTCAGGTGGCGGTCTGGTTCAGTTCTACCTTCCGTCAGGTTTCAGTCCAGTCCATCTCTTACCTCCAGTCAGGTGGCGGCCCGGTCCAGCTCTACCTTCTGTCAGGTGTCAGTCCAGTCCGTCTCTTACCTCCCGTCAAGTGTCAGTCCAGTCCGTCTCTTACCTCCAGTCAGGTGGCAGTCTGGGCCAGCTCTGCTTTCCGTCAGGTGTCAATCCAATCC
Source organism: Garcialebias charrua (assembly GCA_038048925.1). Classification (NCBI taxonomy): domain Eukaryota; kingdom Metazoa; phylum Chordata; class Actinopteri; order Cyprinodontiformes; family Rivulidae; genus Garcialebias; species Garcialebias charrua. Next base: position 68,832 of record JBBPBX010004197.1, on the reverse strand, counting down.
ATCTCTTACCTCCAGTCAGGTGGCAGTCTGGTCCAGCTCTACCTTCCGTAAGGTGTCAGTCCAGTCTGTCTCTTACCTCCAGTCAGGTGGCGGTCCGGTCTATCTCTACCTTCCGTCAGGTGTCAGTCCAGTCCGTCTCTTACCTCCAGTCAGGTGTCAGTCCAGTCCGTCTCTTACCTCCAGTCAGGTGTCAGTCCAGTCTGTCTCTTACCTCCAGTCAGGTGTCAGTCCCGTCTGTATTTTACCTCCAGTCAGGTGTCAGTCCAGTCCGTCTTACCTCCAGTCAGGTGTTGGTCCGGTCCATCTCTTACCTCCAGTCAGGTGGCAGTCCGGTATAGCTCTACCTTCTGTCAGGTGTTAGTCCAGTCCATCTCTTACCTCCAGTCAGGTGGCAGTCCGGTATAGCTCTACCTTCTGTCAGGTGTTAGTCCAGTCCATCTCTTACCTCCAGTCAGGTGTCAGTCCGGTCTGTCTCCGACCTCCAGTTGGGTGTTGGGCAGGTCCGTCTTTTACCTCCAGTCACGTGTCGGTCCAGTCCGTCTCTTACCTCCACTCAGATGTCGGTCCAGTCAGTCTCTTACCTCCAGTCGGGTGGCAGTCTGGTCCAGCTCTACTTTCCGTCAGGTGTCATTCCAATCCATCTCTTACCTCCAGTCAGGTGTCAGTCTGGTCCAGCTCTACCTTCCGTCAGGGGTCAGTCAAGTCTGTCTCTTACCTCCAGGCAGGTGGCGGTCCGGTCCAGCTCTACCTTCCGTCAGGTGTCAGTCCAGTCCGTCTCTTACCTCCAGTCCGGTGGGGGTCTGGTCCGTCTATTACCTCCAGTCAGGTGTCAGTCCAGTCCGTCTCTTACCTCCAGTCCGGTGGGGGTCTGGTCCGTCTCTTACCTCCAGTCAGGTGTCAGTCCAGTCCGTCTCTTACCTCCAGTCAGGTGTCAGTCCAGTCCGTCTCTTACCTCCAGTCAGGTGTCAGTCCCGTCCGTCTTTTACCTCCAGTCAACTGTCAGTCCAGTCTATCTCTTACCTCCAGTCAGGTGTTGGTCCGGTCCATCTCTTACCTCCAGTCAGGTGGCAGTCCGGTATAGCTCTACCTTCTGTCAGGTGTCAGTCCAGTCCATCTCTTACCTCCAGTCAGGTGTCAGTCCGGTCCGTCTCCGACCTCTAGTTGGGTGTTGGGCAGGTTTGTCTTTTACCTCCAGTCAGGTGTCGGTCCGGTCCGTCTCTTACCTCCACTCAGATGTCGGTCCAGTCAGTCTCTTACCTCCAGTCAGGTGTTGATCTGGTCCGTCTCTTACCTTCAGTCAGCTGTTGGTCTGGTTCGTCTCCGACTTCCAGTCAGGTGTTGGTCCAGTCCGTCTCTAACCTTCCATCAGGTGTCGGTCCGGTCCGTCTCTAACCGTCTGTCAAGTGTCGGTCCAGCCCGTCTCTAGCCTTTCATCAGGTGTCAGTCCGGTCCTTCTCTAAACTTCCATCTCAAATTGGTCCGGTCCTTCTCTAACTTTCCATCAGGTGTCGGTCCGGTCCGTCTCTAACCTTCCATCAGGTGTCGGTCCGGTCCGTCTCTAACCTTCTGTCAGGTGTCGGTCCAGTCCGTCTCTTACCTCCCGTCAGGTGTCAGTCGAGTTTGTCTCTTACCTCCAGTCAGATGGCAGTCTGGTCCAGCTCTACCTTCCGTCAGGTGTCAGTCCAGTCCGTCTCTTACCTCCTGTCAGGTGTCGGTCCGGTCCGTCTCCGACCTCCAGTCATTTGTTGGGCTGGTCCGTCTCTTACCTCCAGGCAGGTGTCGGTCCGGTCCGTCTCTTGCCTCCAGTTAGGTGTCGGTCCAGTCCATCTCTTACCTCCAGTCAGGTGGCGGTCTGGTGCAGTTCTACCTTCCGTCAGGTTTGAGTCCAGTCCATCTCTTACCTCCAGTCAGGTGGCGGCCCGGTCCAGCTCTACCTTCTGTCAGGTGTCAGTCCAGTCCGTCTCTTACCTCTCGTCAGGTGTCAGTCCAGTCCGTCTCTTACCTCCAGTCAGGTGGCAGTCTGGTCCAGCTCTGCTTTCCGTCAGGTGTCAGTCCAATCCATCTCTTACCTCCAGTCAGGTGGCAGTTTGGTCCAGCTCTACCTTCCGTCAGGTGTCAGTCCAGTCTGTCTCTTACCTCCAGTCAGGTGGCGGTCCGTTCCAGCTCTACCTTCCGTCAGGTGTCAGTCCAGTCCGTCTCTTACCTCCAGTCCGGTGGGGG
>JBBPBX010004197.1:27136-61796 GCA_038048925.1 Garcialebias charrua | reverse complement strand
GAACCCGTCTTCGTCGCGTACCAACGTCCCGGTTCTACGACGGTAATCAGGTGAGACATGGGCACCGCGGAACTGTCCTCGAACGCGTCTAGACCTAGGTTGGTGACTTTACACAAGCCTCTGCTCCACGTCCTCTCGTCTTTGCTACACAAGACGCGAGAGCACAAAAAATCGTACCCCTTCCACTCGTCCGAATTACGCGATCTGGCCAACCGCGAGTCTAGCTCTATGCGAAGCGACGTCGCGTGTAGAGGATCGCCGTCGCGGATCGGAAAATCCGCCGACTCGTAGTCGAAACAAATCGGCGGCTCGCCGAAACACCACCTTAACCGACGCGACTCCGGCACGCCGAGACCCACGCTAGTTAGACTGTCGGAGACGGGTAACGTAACGTCCCAGTCGAACGGATCGTCGGAGGCCTTCTCGAACGTCCATCGCGTCGAAACCTCCTTCGCCCACGAGTCTGCGTTCGCGATGCTCGCGTTGTCCAACGGATCTCTGTTGCCCTCGCGCATGAACATCTCTTCGAGCACGACCTCTTTCGGTCTGCGCTTTATCGGACGTTCGAGCGACGCGGGGATCGGCCATTCGGGACTTTCGTTCGTCAACACGTCCATTCTGAACATCGAACCGCTGTCGACCACTATCGCCACGGACTCTAACTTGTGAACCAGAGCTCCGCGGCAGCGCAAATGAAACAACGGGGATTCGGACGCGAACGCGATCGTGTAGCCGTCGACGACGGCGAATCCCGGGGGTCTTCGCGTCGCCGACGAATCGCTCGCGAGTCTCAACAAACTCCAGTCGCCTAAGCTCGTTCTTATTTTGGCAGGTCGCGAAACTCGTTCGAAGACGTACACGGATCCGAGGGTTTTCGCGTACGCGTTCAACAGCAGCTCTTCTTCGTTGCCGAGCCGCAATAGATCCGACCCTTCGGTTAACTCGCGCGCTGCGATCGGCTCCGGACGACAGCATCTAGAGAGCAAACGCGACAGCCTGTGGTCGTGACAACACAGAAACGCGCCTATCAAGTTTATCCTGTGTCTGGTGGGACACAACGTGTCGAGGTCCGTTCCCCGGTTCCACACGGACGCGGCTCTGTGTCTGGTCAAGACGAACAACTTTTCGCTCGGAATCGAGCCTACGCGACAACCGGCGGCGAGATGACTGAGCAAAGAGTACACGGGACTCGAGACGTCGGCGCCGTGCACGGCGAACTCGTAATCTAACATCACGTCGCCCACGCGCAGATCGAGAACGCAAGGGTGCACGGCTCTGTAGAAATACGACAGACAGGCGCTAACGTCAAAGTTTCTCTTCTCGCCCTTGGTGTTAGAGTACACGGGACTCGAGACGTCGGCGCCGTGCACGACTCGTAATCTAACATCACGTCGCCCACGCGCAGATCGAGAACGCAAGGGTGCACGGCTCTGTAGAAATACGACAGACAGGCGCTAACGTCAAAGTTTCTCTTCTCGCCCTTGGTGTTTAAGAGCCGCACGCAGTGACCTAACAGAACGGCCTCGTCGACGAACGCGCCGTACACGAACCCGCGCTCGCCGACGGAGCGATCGGCTCTGGCCAGCGAATGCGAACTGGGCGCGTTCTCGGCCACGAGGCTCAAGTTGTATTCGTGTAACGGTTTCGACAACAACCCGTCGTCGTCGTCCAGATCGGCGTCGTCCGGGACGTTCGCTATTTCGACCCACGGGAACAATCGTCCGTCTCCTATACGTTTCGGCGTAGTTTCGGAATTCTCATCTCGCGGACCTACGAGCCACGCTCTCGCGTAAGGGTGCCGGAACTCGGGGTCGTCGGTGACCGGCGGCGCGATCTCGACGTCGATCGAAACGCGTTCCATTCGCGTACGCGACGCCTTGTACAAGCGCGCGAGTCGTGACTCTTCGTAACCCACGGCTTTTTCGCTACGTATAGCGCGTTCCAGTCTCGACACGGCGTTGATTTCCGAGAGCGTCGTCGCGGACTCGCGTTCGAGGCTCACGACGGCGTCCGCGTGAGAATAGTTGAGCTGGAAAAAACAAGGCTCGCGCTCTAACGCGACCCGGACCGCTCGTAGCTCGTCTACGCGACTGACTACGGACGCGTCGTCCACGAGATACGACTCGGCGCCCGTCAAACTCGAATCGGACACGACGCCTTCGGTGGTAGGAATCCTGACGGATACGCGCTGCCGTCCGTGTCTACCCGAGTACAAACCGCTGGCCCGAAGAATGTTCAAGTTGTCCGTGCCCAGCGTGCGAACGCCGATGTAGAACACGCGAAAGTTGCGTCCGTTCGTCTCGTGGAATCTGCCCACAGAAACGCGGTGTCCGGTCACGGTGACGACGTTGTCCGTCGACGCCGACGGCACGTCGGCCGTTCGAGACGCGTCGAGAAGCGCTTCGCCGTTTGTCGTGGTTTGCGCAGCAGCAGCAGCGGTCGCTCCGCTCCGCTCGAGTATTCCTTCTTCTAGCTCTTGGGATATAGCGCGTTCGTCGTCCGGAAACGATATCGCGCTCAACGGTACGTGGGGCCAACGTCCGCTCGCGACACGACGTCTGACGACGGACACGGTTTCGCTGTCGCTCGCGAAAGCTCGGACGCGGTTTACCGAGAGCAAAGAGAAATCTTTCGGAACGGACAGATACGTGGCCAACAGAGCCAACGACTCCGCTGCGTTCAGAGGGTCGGCGAAAGCCAGATCGAAAGGCTTCGCGCTCGAGAGCGAACAGAACATCGAGAGCGCGTACATAACGGCCGCGCACGTGTCTAGGGTCAAGTCCGAGGGTAGCTGCATAGTCATCGTGTCGGGCAACAGACACACCGATCGGTCGAACATACAACGCAGAGGGCGAAAACCGTCGGGGAGGTGCTCGTTATATTCCACGTACTTTTTCGCTCGTACGGAACGACCGTCGCATCGCGACGACCGACCGCGAGGAGGTCCGTTCGCGATCAACATGCGAGGCGCGCCCGGGACGCCGTTGTCTATCTCGACTAACGCGCGGTCGGTCGGAAACCACTCCGTCACGAAGGCGCTACAACACCGATCGTCGAGCGTCGCTCGTACGAGGTCCGTCGCGACGACGGCCGACGATCTTTCTTTCGGCACGACCAGAATCGCGTCGCGTAACAGGTGGCGCATGATCAGCACGTCGTCTTTATCCAAAAGGATCGAAAACGCGCACGGGAGCCGCGGAAGATCCGCGACGGTCGTCAAAGTCCGGCTACGGTCGAGCGGCGCGTCGTAGGACGCGCCTACTCGTCGAAAGCGCTCGAGTTCGTCAGCGCGAAGCGAGCGGCACCGCACGGGCTCCACGTACCTGAGATCGAGATTCAGATCGAGCGCGGTCACGTTACAACAAACGGAGTAGTCGACTCCCAACGCCGGGTCGCCCAAAGCCAAGCCGCACAGAGTCACGACCGTGTCTTCGCTGCACGTCGAGTCGAACGTAAAACACAGCGACCTTCTCCACGAAAGCAGCAACGCGTAAAGATAGACTCCGTTCGCCGTGTAGATGCGATCGTCGACGACGCGCAGGCCGCAAATGTCGCTCTCCGTGACGACGTAGCGATATCGCCATTCGACGCTCGTGCTCGCGCAGTCGCTCGCGGACGTTCCGTCGCGGCACAACGACAAAGCTAAATCGTACGCCGAAGCCGTCGCTACGCGGTACGCCTCGCTTTCGAACGTTACCGTCGAGTCGTTGTACGCGCGCAGATCTCGCTCGGGCAACTCGGACAGTTCGCGTCGTCGCCCTATCGCGTCTTCGTATTGCAACAACATACCGTCTTCGGTCACGACGACGGACACGCCCGACGGCAGCCGTTGTCTATAAACGACACGTTCCTTTCGTAGCGTGCAAGCGCCGATCGCTCGTTCTCGGCTGACTTTGTCGCACTTGGTTTTGAAACGTTTCAACCACGTCGGATCTATATCGAGACACAACGCGTCGTAAGGCGCCCGTAGTTGATCTACTTCTTCGTCGCTCAACTGCGAGACGTTACGCTTCAAGCACGCGTACACGTAAAAGATATACTTGTCGCACATCCGCGCTAAAGAATTCGAGACGTTGCGCGCCTTGACGCAAAGAGAACCGTCGTGGCCGCCATGTGCGACGTCGGTCATGGTTCTTTGTGGCGTAGCAGCAGAAGTCGCACCGAAGCGATCGACTCGAGCTCGTTGGATGAAATCGCACGCGCGGCGTTACAGAAAGTCTTCGATAAATACGCGCAGAGCGAAGATAGCGAAATGCAGGTGGACGGTAACGAGAGCGTCGCTTCGAAAGACGCCCCGGTCGAAATGCCAGAGGACGACGACGACGACGACTGCGTGCGGACGACTCCTCTGAGTTTGAGCGGCCGAGAAGAGCCCGTGAAAAAAGACGAGAGTCGAGTGTCGCCAAGCGAGAGCGACAGCGAAGAAAGCATGTCGATGACGGGAAACGAAGACGCCGCGCAACGCCGATGCGCCGTGAACACGCTCGTGGTGGTACCCCGCGAATGCTTGCGCTGGCCTCAGAACGAGCCTCGTTCGCTTCCGAAGCGCGAGAGCGTTTCGCTGTCTCGCCTCACCGAATGCCCGAAATGCGAAGCGTACGAACTAAATTGCAGAACGGCGTCCGAGACGTACAGGAAAACCTTAGCCAAATACACGAAAACCGTCTCCGAACTGATGTTGGGCTTCAGGACGGTCTTGGAGAGGTACCCGGAACTCAAATCCGATTCGAGCGACGAACGCCTGTATTACATGGTACAGGCGACTCTGGGACGTAACGCTCTCGTTACGGAGATGGTTCGCCTAGCGAGCTGCCGACACGGCACGCGCGTGCAGAAAGACAATCGTCCCGAAGGCGACGGCGTCGCGAACGTGCACGAGGCTCTGAGCGCTTGTTACGACGACGCGGAAGCCCTACGCATGGTGCTCGGCAGGTTCGTCGACTTGTACGTGAAATACGTGCAGGTTTGGCACGACATGTGCAGGCGCGTTTCCGGAGACGTGACGGTACTAGAGTTCGTTCAGTTGACGGAAGACAGACCCGGTGTGACGCGAGGGGAACCGTGGTCCGAAGCGAGGGCGTACGTGTCTCGAATCGCGCAAAAGATCCAGAAACTGAACCCTCAGGACGTGAGCGCGCGATGTCTGACTATACTGACCGACATAGACGGTACCCTGACGTACGCGAACGCGAAGGCCGACGACGAGGTGGACGCGTGCGCCACCGCAGAAGACTACGTGACAACGTTACTCGAAGTGCTAGACGCTCAGTCCGACAAATGGGGATGGGACATGTACATGTCCGAATTGTATTATCAGATTCGCAGCGACGTCGCCGTACTCGAAACGCTGGTGGGCGTAGGACGGTTGTCGATCAAGACTCTGTTGCACGAGCGACGCGTGCTCGTATCCGAATTGCGCAAAGCGAACCGCGATCACGGTTTTCTCACGTCGGAACTGACGCGGGCCAACGCGCGGTTGAAGACCGCGCAACACAGAGCGCGTTACGACGGGCTCGTGTGAAAAACCGTAAGCATGTACTAAAACGGAGTCGCCCAAAGAACAAAAAAAAACACACACAAAAAAAACGAGGACACCGGAGTGTGGGAGTGCGAGGATAGGGAGAAAAGAAAGGAGTGGAACGTACACGATCATGGACGCGTTATGCAATTGGCTCGTGTACACGAGCGAGCGAGAAGAGCCCGTCGGCGAATGTACGTGTTGTAACACGTCCGATACGAACGAGCGAACGTTACGAGCGCGTGCCGCACACCGACAGATACGCGACGACGAGCGAGGCAAAGTTATGCTCGCGTACCTGGACGGAGTTCCGAGCGAACACGGTCGTGCGCTCGCAGAGCCTTTGCGAGATCTTCACGTTCTGATCGACGACGCGATCGTGAACGTTTCGAGCCAAAGAACCACGGCTTGCGTGTCGCGGAACGGAACGTGGTTCGGCTCCGAAAAACACGTTCTCGACTCGGTTCGCAGACTGAGATCCGCGGCGTCGGCGTGCGTGAACCTGCCTTTGTTGACCAGGATCGTGCTCGAACAAAAAAACGACGACGGTCTGCTGTATCTAGCTTCGAGGTTCCTAGACGACAGGAGCAGCTCGAGTTTGGCCGTGGATCTGTTCGGGCCGTTCGCGTGCGACGGTCTACTCGCGCCCGTTTTACACGACGTGCTGAGATCGAAATGGTTGAACGAGTACAAACGCAGCCGCGGCACGAACAACGCGTTGCAGCGAGGTTGGGCTCAAGAAACGTACGATTACAAACTGTTACCCACGGACGTAACGGGTAAGCCCGTGTTCGCCTCGATCGCTAAGTGCAAGTCGTCGGCGGCGTGCGAACGCAACGACGACGAGCTTCTCCGTCACGTGGTAACTTTCATGAGAATACACGGCTATACTCCGTGGTCTGCGGTGAACGCCGTACGGACGTCCGAGGACGCTTTGAAGAACAACGAGTTGTGCGACGACTGCAAGATGCGAGTGTGGTGCATGTGCGCGTTCCTGTTAGAGTCTGCCGCGGTCGAAGCGACTCGTCTCTGCGACTGGCTCACGCGTAACGAAGCCGTGATCCAACTTTGTTGGGTGCTCTGCCTGATACACGCCGAACACGACGTCGGCACGGTAAACGGGCTGGGATCGTGGGGGCGAACGGTTTACGCGCACGCCGTCGCTTACCAGAGGCACGGTGCGAACACGCGCGACATACGTTGCGCCGTCGCGTTGTACGCGATCGACCACCTCCCGGTCCGCGTGGACGACGACGACGACGACGAAGAAGCATCGAAACGTCCCTCCGAATCGTACGAGCTCCCGGACGGAGAGGCGGATCCCGAGCCGAACAACGGAGAGGTGGATTTCGTGAAACTTTTATCGTACGCCTCCACGCACTCCGCGACGGATCACGTCGCGTCGTCTCACGCCGTCGAATCTCGGTATTACGAAAACATCTCGAAAGCCGTCGACGTGCTAGTCAACGTAGCGGACAAACGCGAAGCGAGAGCCGACGACGTGGGCACCGTGCGGTTCGCGCTCGTGGCGCATTACCCGAGAGTCTCGGAATCCGCGCTCGACGATCTCGAGTTTTCCGTTCCCGAGGTAGAAGAGTACGTGGGGAAGGTCTGGCCTTCGTTCGTCAACTCGACCAGAGCCTGTTACTCGTTGCACGCCGCTTTGGCCGTACCGCCTTCGCCTTCTCCGGCGTACTTGCTCGAGTTGCTCGCACGCGGATGGCGTTCTATCGATCGCAAAACGTTGCGTTCGTTTTTCCCGATGGCGACCGGCCCGCGGTGTCGGGTCTCGAGCGCGCATTATCGAAAGTACTTTTTAGCCCCGTTGCTGACGCTCGCGGAGGCCGGAGCGATCGCCGATCGAGACCTCAGAGACGTACAGAACGTTTTACGTAACGGCGTCCTACCTTGTTTTACGACTCGCTCGGATTGTCACGCGGACAGGTCTGTGAATTTTACCACGGCGCTCGCGTTCGCGGCGTGCGGAACGAGGTTCGTGCTCTCGGAGCACACCGAACCCCCCGAGAACGAGAACGAGAACGACTCCGACGTATTCGAGGTCACGTACGCTGGCGTGTTGTATTTCGCAGCGTGGTACGTTTTCGTGTACGTGTGCGCCGTACACACGGTGCCCGGACTCAAGGGAAAGGTCGGCGCCGCCGGCTCGGACGCGGACAAGCGCGTCGTATCCATGTTCGAGATCGAGCGAAGGGAACGTACCGTGCGCGCGTATCGGGGAGCCGATCTGGACGAGTGTCTAAAGTTGGTTTTGGGACCCGTGGTCCCCGAGCGCGAGAGACTGTGCGTCGCTCATTTGTACGTTCCTGCGATGTGGACTCAGTTGCCGTACGTCGCGCGCCTACGAACGTATTTTCCGCGCACGGTGAAAGACGCGCTGGACGCGAGGACCGAGTGGTACGTGAAAGAACACGACCCGACAGCCGCCGACGCCGCGAATCCGCTTTCGTCGTACGTCGGCCGTCTCACGAACGACTTGCACAGCACCGTCGAAGGAACGTTACGACGGGGATCCGACAGGCCCGTCGCTAAGGCCGTCCAAAGCGAGCTCGGGTTCGACTTCGATCTGTGGTGCGACACGCTCTTCACTACGGACGTCGAACGACAACCGTGCATGGCCGAAATCCTCACGACGTCTCTAAATAACGAAGGCGACATAAAACGACTAGGGGACGCGGTCGACGACGACGATGGCGAAAGACTACGAACGGACGACGAAGCCGAAAACGAAAAACTCTTAGAGGAGGACGGACGCGCCCGCGCGAAAACGACAATCGAACCGCGAGTCGAAACCGAGGACGCCTCGGTCGAACGTCAAACGGGAGGACTCTCCACGACCGAGGCCGAACTCTCGACGGCGGAGGCTAGCGAAGCGAACGACGGAGAAGAATTCGTGAGCGTGTGTCGAGGTCTCGACGTGATCAAGCCCGCGGACGAATCTCGCGTACGCGTAAAGGATTGTATATCGACTTGCACGTGCGCCGCGGAATACGCGTACGGCGACTCGAACGATCCGTGTGAGATACAAGCCGTACGCGTAACCGACGTGAGCTCGATGGAGTACAGTAAAACGAACGTCGAGGAATCGGAAACTCAACAACCGTTCGCCAAAGCGTTCGCGTCGAAAACGTTGATCGGCGCTCTGTTCGACCTGTTCGGCACAAAGTCGAGCGCGCAGCGCGAACCCAAGACTCCGCAACGACTCGCGGTCATGATCCATTCGATCTCGGGATACGTAGATTGTAGATCGAGCGCTTTGGACGTTTGCAACGACGTCTCCAAATTATTCGCTTCTACCGCGACGAACGAAAGCGAGTTCGTGCCGATCGTAGCGGTGGCGAGCATGATGTATCGTCTAAAAGTCAAAGTGATAAAGGACGACTACGTTTACGTGGTACATAACGCACGCGTCCCGTATAAATGCGCGCCGGGCGCGCTGGTGTGGCGCGACGGATGGAACGTTGCGTTTCGGGACCCGAACGTTTTCGACGCGTCGTCGGCCGGGCGCGAGAACGACGAGACCGTCCTGAGCGCTTATCTGAATCTGAACGGACTCGTACAACTCGTCGTTCCCGGTGACAACTATTGTGGTTTTCACACGTTGCAAATGTTAATGTACAAGACGAGGTCTGACGGTATCGACGCTCAACGGCAAACGTTCGTAACCGAATTGATCGCGTACGTGAGGACGCATCCAGACGACGAATACGTTACCGCGTATATGGCCTCTATGGCTAAAGAGGGACACACCATCGAAAACCTGTACGAGGAGCTTACGCGTACTAATCGATGGCTATCGATAGACGAAATGGTTTTGATCCTGAAAGCGCACGGACACGACTCTCGACCTATAACGGAACGTTCGTATCCCGTTTATAACGGTTCACGTCTCTACTTTACCCTGACGAACGACCATTACAGACCGGTCGTGTCGAGCAAGACCCTGGCGCTCTACGAGACGTAGTGCGTCGTATGAACGTGCCACGCATCGACGAACGTGCCGTACGGGTCGATCGTAGTGGACGTGTGTCAAGAGCGAGAGAGAGAAGGTCGACGTCTGCGAACGCAACACCGGACGATTACGCGACTGCTACTGTCGTCGTACTCGGTTTTCATCGTGTATTCGAACGCAATAAACGCGCTTGTCCGATAATAAAGAAGCGTTGAAAACCCAATCGGACAAAGTGTCTTTATTTTCATACCCAACACGATACGAAGGTCGCAAGGACGGACGTGTACAACAAAAAGAACAACGTGTACTCAAAAAGCAATACGACGCTTGTGTGATAATAAAGAAGAGTCGAAATCAAATCGTACACTGTGTCCTTTATTTCATCGTGTAACCCAACATGACATACACTTGTTTTTTTTTTTTTCATCCTTGTGTGTTCAAATGCAATAAACGTGCTTGTCCGATAATAAAGAAGCGTTGAAAATCAATCGTACAAAGTGTCTTTTATTTCATACCCAACACGATACAAAGGTTACGGTACGGACGTGTACTCAAAAGCAACACGTGATAATAAAGAAGCGTTGAAAAACCAATCGTACAAAGTGTCTTTATTTCAAACCCAACACGATACAAAGGTCGCAAGGACGGACGTGTACAACAAAAGGAAAAAAAATCAAAAGCGACATGTGATAATAAAGAAGCGTTGGAAAACCAATCGTACAAAGTGTCTTTATTTCATACCCAACACGATACAAAGGTCGCAAGGACGGACGTGTACAACAAAAGGAAAAAAATCAAAAGCGACATGTGATAATAAAGAAGCGTTGAAAAACCAATCGTACAAAGTGTCTTTATTTCAAACCCAACACGATACAAAGGTCGCAAGGACGGACGTGTACAACAAAAGGAAAAAAAATCAAAAGCGACATGTGATAATAAAGAAGCGTTGGAAAACCAATCGTACAAAGTGTCTTTATTTCATACCCAACACGATACAAAGGTCGCAAGGACGGACGTGTACAACAAAAGGAAAAAAATCAAAAGCGACATGTGATAATAAAGAAGCGTTGGAAAACCAATCGTACAAAGTGTCTTTATTTCATACCCAACACGATACAAAGGTCGCAAGGACGAACGTGTATAACAAAAAGGAAAAGGTGTACTCAAAAACACGTCGCCTTCTTCTTCTTCTTCTTCTTCTTCTTCTTCTTCTTCTTCTTCTTCTTCTTCTTCTTCTTCTTCTTCTTCTTCTTCTTCTTCTTCTTCTTCTTCTTCTTCTTCTTCTTCTTCTCATCCTCCTCCTCGTCTCAGTACCGATGCGGGTACCTAGATTGTATCTGTGTATACGAGATGCGTGTACGGTGTACACTTGGTTTGTACGTAGGCCATAACGTCCTGGAGCGGAACGGGTTGGTTGCTGGTCCTCAGCACCAGGTACTCTGTGTTTTCGGGAGCGTACGACGACTTCGCTTCCATCGTGTCGCGTTTCGTCCGACGACGTTTTAACTATCTGAGTGTAGGTTCGTCGAGTCGGTCTAACGTTTCGTCGTAATCTTTTTTATTTTTATTTACTTGTAGCTTTTTTCTTTTGGTCCGAACCGAACAACGTTCGGTCCCCGAACCGCCACCACCGCAGAAAACACGTATACGCGTTGCTCTTGTCCGGCCGACCACCTTTGAGCCTATCGCGTAACCGTCCGATCGTTCAGTTTTGGACCGTGACCGAGCTCCACCCGTTCCTTACTCAGCCGCGTCGACGTAAAAACAGTAAAAAATGGCTTCGTCGGTAGCGGAAGATCGGCCCAAAGACCTAACGTGCCGATACTTCGCGACCGGTCTGTACGAAGAGGGAGACGACCGTCGCTACTTCAGCAATATGTCCTAGGGGGGACCAGAAACCGCGAGGTGTAAAACGTGTGCTCGGAGAGCGCCGTAGATTTGAACGTAGTAAACCTGAAAGGAACGAAGTGCTGCTAACCGCCGAGACTCGTCCGTTGCCTTCAGTAGTACGTGCCGACCCGTCAGAACCCGAGCCCAACGGTTCGCCGTCTTACTTCGGAACGTGAGACGGCGGTGTCGAGTTTTGCCTAGAACAACAGTACTCCGGTCGAAGAGCTGAGCAGGGGAACGGTTCCGTCTCTCTCGTCGACGGCTCGGACGGAGATTCGGTCGTGGCAGACAAAGACTTAAACGAGCAGCTGCGTCCGTACGCTGCCGTCGGAGAGTGTCGGTACGGGATCGGTTGTATCTCTCTCCACGGGGATACGTGCGACCTTCGGGCGATGAACCCTACGGACGACTACGAACGCTCCGAGCGCACGAAGGCTCGCGCCGAAGCGCACGAGAAAGAAACGAAGATCTCGTTTCCCATCCGACGCAGCAAGGACATGACGTGCGGTGTTTGTATGGAGGTAGTGTTCGCGAAGTCTAAACCGAGCGAGCGTCGCTTCGGTATCCTGTCCGACTGCAGTCACTGTTACTGTCTGAAATGCATCCGCAAGTGGAGGAGCGTGAAGCAGTTCGAGAGGAAAATCGTCAAGTCTTGTCCGGAGTGTCGAATCGTTTCGAAAATCGTTATCCCAAGCGAGTACTGGGTGGAAGACGAGGAGGACAAGCAGAAACTCATACAGAAGTACAAGGACGAGATGGGAACCAAAGCTTGTCGCTACTTCGACGAAGGCCGCGGATCGTGTTCCTTCGGGTCCGACTGTTTTTACAGGCACGCCTTTCCTAACGGACGCCTCGAGGAGGCCCCCGTCCCACAGCGACGACGAACTGGATCCAACAACAGGACCCGGAGGAGAGCTTTACGTCTCCTCAGGGACGTTTTTGAGGACGAGACTGTAACGACGATGTTGTATTGGGGGATCGTTTTACGATGAGCTTGACTAGATTTACCTATATAAAACTGTTTTTTATGTTCAACTAACCTTGGAATGTTGATCGCCAAACGTTTGTGCTTACCTGTATGTGGGAAAACCCCCACCCCCCCGATGTATACAATAAACACACGTGAGACTCACGATACAGTTCGTTTTGTCTTTATTTGTACATTTTTCTCAATAGTACATTTTCTCGACCGGAGATCTTTACGTCTCCTCTGGGACGTTTTCGAGGACGAGGCTGTAACGACGATGTTGTATTGGGGGATCGTTTTACGATGAGCTTGACTAGATTTACCTATATAAAAAAGTTTTTTATGTTCAACTAACCTTGGAATGGTGATCGCCAAACGTTTGTGCTTACCTGTATGTGGGAAAAACCAGCCCCCCCCCCCCCAATGTATACAATAAACACACGTGAGACTCACGATACAGTTCGTTTTGTCTTTATTTGTACATTTTCTCAAGAGTACATTTTCTCGACCGGAGATCTTTACGTCTCCTCTGGAACGTTTTCGAGGACGAGGCTGTAACGATGATGTTGTATTGGAGGGGATCATTTCACGATGAGCTTGACTAGATTTACCTATATAAAACAGTTTTTTATGTTCAACTAACCTTGGAATGGTGATCGCCAAACGTTTGTGCTTACCTGTATGTGGGAAAAACCAGCCCCTATGTACACAATAAACACACGTGAGACTCATGGTGCAGTTCGTTTTTGTCTTTATTGTACATTTTTCTCAAGAGCTCGATATCCATAATAAACACACACACACACATACACACACACACACACACACACACACACACACACACAAAATTGGGATCCACGTTAAAGTTTGTTTGTCTTCATTGTACATTTTGCACTTTTTTGTGTTTGTTTGCTGTTTCCTTTTCTCGAGTCGGTCAAACGCTTCGTCATAGTCTTTTCATCGACTTGTAGCTTCGTCCGGACCGAAGGACGTTCGGTCCCGAACCGCCGCCGCAGAAAAACGTATACGCTACACTCGCTGACAAAACGGTGCACCAAGACATGAGCATGGCCACGGACGTCCATAGAGCGGCGTCGCTGGCGAACCCGGACAGCCAACCTCCGAACGTGACTCTGTTGTTTGACATGGCTTCGTACCGTCTGTCGAACTCGTGTACGGTTCGCGTTATGTTTTCCAGGTCTTCGCGCACGTCGATCAGGCGAACGCTCGTGTTGATAGCCTTTATCACGGAGACCTCTTCCACGCCCGGGATCGCGTTCTTTATCAGGTCCGCGAAAGACATCGGACCCTCGGATATGTGAGGCTTGGAAAACGGTCTCAACGGAGGCGATTCTATCTCGACCGACGCCGCGCCTTGCATCCAAGTGATTCTGTTGCCGTTGTAACAGATGCCGCGAAAACACGGCGCGCACACGGTTTTGCACTCGTCCGAGTTGCCGCGACACCGTATGTACCTCTCGTGCAGCTCGGGTTTGTAACAGTATTTTCCGAAACATTCGGACGGTTCGTAGAACCGGCCGTCGATCAGCCACACGCGGTAATCGGGCCAACACGGCACGCCGTCCGTGCTCATGTTCGGCATGGGTATCAGTCCCCTGACCACGGTCTTCTCCACCGTGTTGGGCAACGAGTGCGCTATGAACAGTTTTCTATCTTTGTACAGAGCCGCTCCGACCGTGGGAAAATCCGACAGACCCGGATGCTCTTGTATGATTCGCATGCCGCTCGGGCAACTGCCCGAGCGTTTCGTGGCTATTTGTCGAAGGCAGTTCTCGACGCCTCTGGCCATAAACTTGACGTGCATCGCCGCTTGCATCATCTGATGCGTTACGCTTTGCATTTGAGCGTACCACATTTGATAGCTCGCCATCACGGAGAATTTGACGTTGGTGTCCAGCAAGGCGGCCTCGGTGTTCCTCAAGATCGCGTCGCGCAAAAGTGCAAAATTACTGTTTACCATGGCGTTGCTCTTGCGCATGCTACGCTCTTGTTCGTCTATCCTCCCGTTGACCATCGAGATTTTCGTGTCGAGCTTTTTGCTGACCTCGACTATCATGTCCGTGGTTGTCGTGTAAGCGTTTTTCAACGCGTCCATCTGCGTTTCGAGCCCGTCGACGCGTTTCGATACGTAAATGGCCGTCGCCAGGGCCGCAGAACCCACTATGAGGCCCGTGAAGCGTTTTTTGCGACTCTTACGACTCGGCTGCTGTCGGTCCAGCCACGGAAACGGCGCGTTGTCCGGGATTTCGTACGTTCGGGCTTTGCGCTCTTGAACGGCGAGCTCTCTGATGCCCTCTCTCATGATCTCGCCGGCTCGGCGCGCGTCGTTCATGATCTCGTGAGCCGAATTGCACAGCCGTCCGTAGTCCTTTCTGCAACTGCTGTCGCCGCCGCATATCGCGATCAGACACGGCTGCAACGCGCCCACGTCGTAGTTTACGCACTGCACGTTTAGGTTTATGTAGTCCACGCCCGGCGTAAAATTAGACACGAAGTACATAGCTTCCACGGGTTTGAGTATCACCCCGTGATCGGCTTCGATAACGGGCTCTTCGTTTACGACGTAGCCGTCGTCCACCTCGATCAGGTTCATGTTGTGCTCCGTGTCTCCGACGTTGTACGTCTCGCACACTTTGCTCACGGTCGGGACGAACTCGACGATTTCCTTGCTGTCTAAGATTCCTATCGTGTAATGGTTACCGTCCGTGGTGTTGATCATGGTGTTCACGTTTATGGCGATCTGCGGTTGGGTCTTGGACAAGCGCGCTCTCCGTACGGGGGTTCCGGGCGTACACGATTCCAGATTGTACACGTTTGCCGCGTAGATGGTATCGTAACTGGTGGCGTGCATTTCCTTGTACGGCTCTTTGAACAATCCGAGCGCTCCGTCTAGTATGCAAAAACTCAGGACAATATTATGTTCATTAAATGTTTAATGTTTTAGTTTTAGAGTTGGTGTAAATTTTCATACTCTTATACCACTATGCAAAAAACTCAGGACAGTGTTAGTTTTACTATTTTATGCTTATGTCTATTATTATATGTTTCAGTGTTTCAATGTTTAGATGTTTACTGTTGCACCGAGGGACTGAGAGAAATGCAATTTCGGTCCTGTGTATGTCCTGTACTGTACATATTGCAGATCTGACAATAAAGTTGACTTTGACTTGATACACTCTAAACATTGCTGGGTTAAAACAACCCATGCTAGATTAGTTTGGTGACCCAACGCTGGTCCTTGAGGAACACCATACTGCATGTTTTTAAAATCAAAAAAGGCGTTCAATACAGGATCAACTGGACAAGTTGAGTTTTAAACTGCTGGGGATGAGTTTTTCTTGTCTGCATCTCAGACTGAAATGGAGATGGTTCCTGTAGTCTGCCAACTTCCTTGACATCTTCTCAAATTCTCGCACAGCTTTTAGGGTATCCTTCCCAAAATGAAAAGCAATATGCTGGTGAAGATTCTCAGTCGTCCAGGACATGATAAAATCAAAAAAGGCGTTCAATACAGGATCAATCAATCAGGATCGTCCAGTTGATCCTGTATTGAACGCCTTTTTTGATTTTATCATGTCCTGGATGACTGAGAATCTTCACCAGCATATTGCATGTTTTTAGTTGTTTCCTGTTTTGACACCAGATTTAAATGAAATGCAGAACTTGAGGCAGTAATTAAATCACTGTATCAGGTGTGTTGGACCAGGGGAACAATTAAAACATGCAGCATGGTGTTCCTCAGGGACCAGGGTTGGGAACCACTGGAAACCAACCCCAGTTTGTTTTAACTCAATAAGGTTGGGTTATCAGTCTGACCCAGTCTATATTGTTTCAGGTTTTCTACCCAAAGAAAGGGTTCAAAGGACCAAATTGTAACATTAAAGCTACCAGAAAGTGCAAAGAATGAAATAAACTATTTACAAAATTAGACCTGATTGGTTAGAAACTATCACAATCAAAACAGAATAACTAGAAAGACAAATAATGTCAACAGCGTTTGATAGTGCAAATCTCAATCCAGGTGAAAACCTAGAAATAGTGAATAACAGAACTCCAACCTGCAAAGCTGATCTGGAAACAGCAACGAGAGACGGAGGCAGACTGATGAAGAGTTCTGTTATTGGTCAGGTCCATGCCTCGAAGAACTCAACTTATGAATGGTAAATGGTAAATGGAGCTTATTCATATAGCGCTTTCCAACCCCCTATGAGGGGCCCCAAAGCGCCTAACAATACCAACCATCCACCCATTCATACACATTCATACACCGGTAGCGGCAGACTGCCATGCAAGGCGCTTTCCAGTCCTACCGGGAGCAACTCGGGGTTAAGTGTCTTGCCCAAGGACACAACGACACATGGTGTGGGGAACCGGGATTCGAACCGCCAACCTTCCGATCGGGGGACGACTGCCATTACCACTACGCCACGGCCGCCCCTAAGAAAGACAGAGATGGTGCAACAAAGTACCTACAGTGCACTGATGTTCCCACGATTCTACACTTTGTTTCTCTACTTCATCTAAAAAATAAAAAAAACAACAGCTGTGACTAAACAATATTTGTATATGTTGTTTCTCAATAGCAGATGGATGGAATTTAGAAAAATGATTGCATGTCTGTAATTTTTTTATTTTTTATTTTTAAATAGAACAACTGAGACAACAGAGTGGCAGCACAGTGGCTCAGTTGGTAGAGAAGCCACCTCTCCGAAAGAAGGTTGTCGGATTGAAACCTTTCTGGGTGCAGTTTGCATGTTCTCTCCATGCTGCGTGGGTTTTCTCCGGGTACTCCGGTTTCCTCCCACAGACCAAAAACATGCATGTTAGACTGACTGGTAACTCTGAATTGTCCCTGAGTGAGTGAGTGAGTGAGTGTGCGCAAGATAATGAGAATGAGAATGGCTGTTTGTCTCGTTTGTCTCTATGTGTACCTGTGATGGACTGGAGACCTGTCCAGGGTTTCCCCCACCTTTGACACAGTGACTGCTGGACATGGGCACCAGTGACTCCCATGACCCGTAAAGGAAGAAGCGGGTGAAAATAATGGATGGATGGATGGATGGATGGATGGAGTCAACAAACTGACAAAAGTGACAATTTCTTCAGTCTTGTCATTTGAGATTTGTATTAATGAAAAGTGCGGTATCAATTGAATTCATTATTATTATTATTATTATTATATATGAACTCACTTTATTAAATCACATTCCCTAATAACTATTTTGGTTTAGCAAACACTGCACATCTTGATGCATATTAATAATAATAATGATAATGATAATAATAATAATGATAATGATAATAATAATAATAAAAAGTTCAAAGCAATATTATTTTAAGTCAGACAACCTGAACTCACATTAGCGCTGTCTTTTGTCAGTTTGTGTTTTTTAGTATGATAAACAAGAAACAAAACATTAAAATCATCTGGAAAGCTGTAGTTATCCCATCAGTTTGTTTAGTACAAGTTGAGAAGGGCAGACGTCTTTTATTCCTGATACAACTTTTTAAATACAAAGAGAGAGAAAAGAGTTTCAGTTTGAGATGCTCAGAATATTTGAAAATGCATGAACTTCACACTGTTATTGTTTAGAGATCTCAAACTATTTATTTTTCTTGATAAATGGTGCTCGTTGATTATGTGTAAATACAAATGTTTTAAACTTGTGTTTAATACATTTTCCTGCAACAGATATAATCTCTTTTCATTAGTTGTGGGTTAAAATATTTTCATGCAGTTGATGCTTCATGTCTGATAAACGTGTAACTCCACATTTAGATGAAAAATACATAAAGCTACAAAAATGCAAATTAGCCCTTCACCTATTTCTGTCACTCTTTAGCTTCTTTGGACAAACACCTCAAGCCACTACTGAGACGTCCTGTCCTCTTCTTGCTGTGCTTTACATGAGGGCAAACATCCTGATGTGGTTAAAGTCAACCAATTACTGTTATGCCTCTGAGTCAGAAAAGGAGAAAAGGCTGAACAGTGTGAAATGATAAGGCTGTGATGTGATGACAGATGGTCTGTGTGACCAGCTGGTAAGAGACGAGCTGAAGATGTTTAACACGCATGTTAAACAAGCAGCTTTGTGTCCAACACCTCTGAGTTCCCCTTTAGTCCCATGATGCAACTTCACTTATGAAAACACAAATAAAGGCAAAGGCAGCTGAAAGATGGTCTCATTTTTGTGGAAACTGTTTTATAAAAGAGGCTTTTGGTTTCAGTCCCAGGGTTGTTTAAAGCTATTCTGTTTATGAGCTACACAAACAAAGTGGGGAACTACCGTATTTTCTGGCTTATAAGTTGCAGTTTTTTGCATAGATTTGTCAGTCATGCGACTTATACGCCGAATCGACTTATATTCATTTTTTCCCCATATTTATAACGCAGTTTTTGACTGACACTTTAAATTTTGAAGAACTGCAACAGCGAGTCCGCCTGTGCTCACTTGCTTCACTCAGCTGGTGCAGACAGAGGAACCTGTAGAGCTCGCAGTTCTGGCAGCGATGGATGGATGGATGGTGCAGTACTGCCCAGGCAAAATGAAGCTGTTTTGACCTTTAAATAAATGCATAATAAACACAACGGGTCAGCAGTGACGCATAATAAATGCCTTATATGCCAAAGCAACTTACCGTATTTTACGACCTATAAGTCACATTTTTTAAACTAATTTTCATTTCTTCCGACTTATGGGGCAAAGCGACATATTTAGGGATTTTTTCCCATATTTTTTGACCAATTTTTGGCTGAGATATGACTGTTTCCATTCATTCTGATGAAAAAAAATGGAGCAGTACCACTTTCGGCCGTTTTGGGCGCAGTACAACTTTCGGCTGCTAGGGTACACCAAACGTTCCCAGCTCATGTGTCCGACAGAAGACTCCTCTCGGACTCACTCTGTTTCAGCACAGCCTCCTGCTCTCTGGATGGCCTGAACTACGGTACTGTTACCTCAGTGTTTGTTAGCAAAATAGCTCATTAATGACCAGACAGATTTTGATCAAACTTACAGAAAGTAATCACTGGATGGACATTTACAACTAATTATCTTTAGGAGATGTTTGAGTGAAAATTCTATTTATTTATAATTTATTTTCTTAGCGCGCGACTGTTTGGAAGACCGTCAAAGCGAACCAATTTAAATCCAGCTGATTTGACCATTACGTGCATTTAATAAGGAAAAGTTAAGCTCAGAAACAGTTTTACTATAATGTCAGCAAGCAAATATATTTTTGTAGGTGTTAATCTTGTTAAATTTTAAAGAAATGAAGCGTATCCGCTTGCTGATACGACTTATATGCTGGAAAATACAGTATTTTATGGATGTACCTTTAAAACTTAATGGATGTTCTTTTGTCACATTTCTGCTGTCCCACAGTTTGGTTTAGTAACTGACGCTACTTCATCTTACGCTACTGTTATCGTCTGTTTTGTATGTTCTCAAATTCAGAAAGGCAAAGTTTTAATCAATCACTTTTATTATAAACGTTTCTCTGAGAATCTTTGGATCACAAACCAGTGTTCTCCAGCTCCTGAAACTCTGAGTTGACATCCTCTGACTGATTTGTTGGATGCTTTCCACCTGGTTTAATTGTGCAATGACGTGAGAGTAAACCCTTAAGGTTGTTATTTTGTCAGCTGACTGAGTCCTTTATGATTCCTGTCTCTGAGTTCTTGTCGGATTCACCTGCTTTGTGTGAGCTGACATTGCTTCTGTCAAAAATAGACCAGGTGTGTATTTTTAGTGCGTTGGCGCTCTAAAAATATTTTCATATCCGTCAGCAGCGCTTTTGCTTCTTGAGTTCTGAGGCAGTCGATGCATCCCCAGCTTGGAATGAAAACAACATCAACACACATTAATATTATTGTTATTTTGCATGTTTCTTGTTAAAAGCTTCAAAGCTAAACCTGTGAAAGCAGCATGTGAAATGCTGCTTGCTTTTAATTTCCGGCTTTCACATGTTCCCACCCTGCACGTTGACAGGAAGGTTCAAGGGCATGTTATGTATGAAACAACATCCGTGGTTCTGAGTCTATAATTGGCAGTTTTACGGTTGGAAATGTTGAGCCGTGCTGTTGACCACTTTTCACTTGTGATACGTTCACCACCATAAAGAAAAATAAACAAATATGGGCATGGGTACAATGTGGGTGGAGGTGGGCATTGAAATAATGTGCAGTTTGCAAGTCATGAAAGCAAAAATAGGCCATGTAAAAAAAAAAAACTGGATTTGCAAAACATGCAGCGCAGCTCACTGATGTGCGAGAGTTTGGTTCTCATTGCTGGTAGTAAGTTGGACTCCACCAGGGCTGCCCGTTGTCACCGATTCCGTTCGTAACTTTTATGGACAGAACTTCTCGGTGCAGCCAAGGGGTGGAGGAATTCCTGTTCGGTGGCCTCAGGATTCCATCTCTGCTCTTTGCAGATGATGTGGTCCTGTTGGCGTCATCGTGCCGTGATCTTCGTATCTCACTGGAGCGGTTCGCATCCGAGTGTGAAGCAGCTGGGATGAGAATCGGCACCTCCAAATCTGAGGCCATGGTCCTCAGTCGGAAAAGGGTGGATTGCTGTCTTCAGGTCGAGGGTGAGGTTCTGCCTCAAGTGGAGGAGTTCAAGTATCTCAGGGGTTTTGTTCAAGAGTGATGGAAGAATGGAGCTTGTGATTGGCAGATGGATTGGTGCAGCGTATTCAGTATTGCAGACTCTGTTCCTGTCCATTGTGGTGAATAGGGAGATGAGCTGTAAGGCAAAACTCTCTGTTTACCGGTCAGTCTACGTTCCACCTATGGTCATGAGCTCTGTGTAGTGACTGAAAGAATGAGATTGTGGATACCAAAGGTGGGCGAATGAACGCTAGGGAGCGCTAAAGCGCTATTCCGCTTACAGTGGACCTAAACTTTTTGTCAGCGTTTTTGTGAATTGACTAACTTTTATAATTCATAAGCGGATTTCTGCTATTTTTATTTAAAATGCAGTACCGCTAATAACTAATTATCTATCAGTAAAAACCAATAAACTTATTTACAAGCTCATAATGCTGCTTGTTTTACCTTTTTCCCCACCGTAAACAGCAGAGAGGAGGAAGGGTTGGAGGGGGAGGGAGGGTTGGAGGGGGGAGGGAGCAGAGGGGGGGATCTACCATGTAGGTAAATGCCTGGGGATCCCATCAGCATGAGGCCCCGGCCCCGCCGCGCCCCGGCCAGTCACCTAATTCCTAACATTGATCCTGCTTGTTAATCTACATTTAACATAAAAATAATTATAGTTACGATGAAAACAATCATTAAATAAGCAATTTAAAAAACGGTTGATTTCATTATCCCCCTACTAAAAATGGACTATTCCATCTCGACAGCTTCCGGGTTAGAGGTGAACTCAGGGGCTAATTCCGTGGCTAGCTGTTTGTGCTGGGTACTTGGACAAATCCTTAGAAAACCCAGCTGTTTCAAGCCAAATTAACGCGGCTGGAGGATTCTATTTTGTGTTCTGTGTACACCACGCGACGGTGAGTCGTTATTTTCATGTATTTTTATTACTTTTCATTAAATCTGTTGAGTACCTATAGACGCTAACTGTGTCTGCCGGTTGGTTGTGGGTTACTAATGGAAATCCTTAGAAAACCCAGCTGTTTCAAGCCAAATTAACGTGGCCGGAGGATTCTATTTTGTGTTCTGTGTACACCACGCGACGGTGAGTCGTTATTGTCATGTATTTTAATTACTTTTCATTAAATCTGTTGAGTACCTATAGACGCTAACTGTTTCTGCCGGTTGGTTGTGGGTTACTAATGGAAATCCTTAGAAAACCCAGCTGTTTCAAGCCAAATTAACGTGGCCGGAGGATTTTATTGTGCGTTTTGTGTCGACCATTCGACGGCGAGTCGTTAGTTTTATGTATTTGGGTTACTTTCATGTATAAATGCCGTGGCGACACACCCGTGTATTTGAGATTTAAACGTGGTTTTAGGGATTAAAAGATCATTCTATTTTTTGTTAATTTCGTGGCCGAATAGAATATATGTACGTAAAGTATTAAATAAATCCTTTGATTTTTGTAATTTCATCCTTTTAGGATCATTTTTGTTACATTTGGCAGTGTAGTGCAAATATTGATAACGCTGCCGGCTATATATAAATATATATATATATATAATATAGAAAATATATAAATAGCGGATTGGATTAGCTTCCCCTAATTTTCATAAGACATTTGTGCTTTTGAAATTGTGGACCTAAAAAAATTAATAAGCGTTTTAGAAATTGTGGAACTAATTTTTTAATTAGCGGTGCCCAGCTGTGGTGGATACAGGAGGTTGAAATGAGTTTCCTCTGCAGGGGAGCTGGACTCTCCCTTAGAGATAGAGTGAGAAGAGGTTCAGTTATCAGGCGAGACTCAGAGTAGAGTCTCTGCTCCTCCACATCGAGAGGATCCAGTTGAGGTGGTTCAAGCATCTGGTAAAGATGTTTCCTGGGTGCTTCCCTATAGGTGCTTTAGGCATATCCGACTGGGAGGAGACCCTGGGGAAGACCCAGGACACGCTGGAGAGACTATGTCTCTCAGTTGGCCTTGGAATGCCTTGGAGTCCTCCCAGAAGAACTGTGGAGAGAGATGTCTGGACCTCCCTGATCAAGATGCTGCCCCCGAGACCAGATGATGGATGGAATGGATGGATGGATGGATGGATGGATGGGTGTTGCAATTTTAAGCCTCCAATAGTTGAGATACTAACGTCAGTTTCTTCTGGTGATGATTTGGTGATTCTTGATCTGCTGCCCTCATACATCTCCTCCTACATGTCTCTGCGTGAGTGCAGCTACAGCGTGCGCTCTCAGGACATGATTACCTGCAGTGTTCCGTCAGTGAGGACTGAACTTGGAAAAAGGGCCTTCTCCTACTCTGCTCCTGCTTCATGGAATATCTTACAAAAAGATCTGAAGCTCTCGACCTTGACCTCTTTAAATGGTTTTAAGAATCTGTTGGAATCCTGGCAAAAACCAATGCAGACATGTTCCTGTCTTTGATTTTATACATCTACCTTATAATGTTTTGCTAGTTTTTTGATACTTTGTAAACAAAAAACAAACAAAAACTATGTATTACTATCTTTTGTTTTTCTCTCTTTTGTTTTTCTATTGTTCATTGTTTAAGGAAATTCTACCATTGCTGTTCTTCGTTCTTTAGTTTTAGCAGGTCACTTTCGTAAATGAGCCCACGAGGCTCAATAAGATTTACCTGACTAAATAAATGTTGAATGAATGAATGAATTTGTGCAATGAAGCCATCAATCACCACATCTACCCCAAGTGATGAGTTTGTATTTTGAAATGTATTTGTTTGATATGTAACACTAAGAAAACTAACTGGTATATGTTTCACCCTGTTCGGACAAATAATACTGTGCACCCACCTAACACCTCATGGAGGCAGAATACATAAATGTGTGTGGCTGGTTTTGTAATTTACCTTGTTAAAGTCCTACTCTGTTTATTTTAGACCTTTTTATTACAAAGTTATACAGCAACGCTGCGTGGGCCTCAGCAATTTGGTCTCCATTTAATCAGTCTGGAGCCCCAGCATTAACCTTCGATTCCTCTCTGCCATTCTCTGCAGGGTCACACAAAGTATCATCAAATATTTATAAAATATTAATAACTGCCTTTAGGAAGTAAAAAGAGAACATAAATAAATCTGCTCTGCAAAGCATTCGATTAAGAAGTCCATTCCACGTATAATAAATGGGTGAAGGGGAGCCATAGGGCAGTCGTGGAGCAAAGGGGGCGAGACAATTGAGTCAGTGCACGAGGAGAAGCTGTGAAATAAAACCCAGCAAGTAGCTTTTTGTCCAAAAGTGGCGTATTTTCTTCCGAGTTCTCAAAATGTGCATTATCTGGGTTTGTTCAAGAGCTGAGGGAAGAGATTGTTGTTGTGGATGGCTTGAGCATCGACGTCCCCTGGGGCATATGAGGGGGGGCCTCCTACATCAACAGACTCCAAATAGACAAATGCAGACACCCACACACATGCACACGCATATGTACACGGAGCTGTTTAGCACGGCGGCTGATTGAGGCAGGGCCCAACGTTAATTATCTGTTTTTCAGCTGAGGTCTGGTGACAGTGATTAGAGCGAGGGGCTTTTTCTGGAGAGCGCTGCACACATGGTCTAATGAGGAAAACTGGCCTCTCCATACAGCTCGCCACTTGATCTGCAGCGTGTGCGTGTAAACATGTGGGTGTGACTGTAGCTCCTCCAGGCGCTCTGCTGGGAAAGAGACGCTCTCAATCCGAGGTTCACAAGCTGACGTCATCCTGGCAGTGAACACATTCCCAAAGAAAAACTATTTTACATAATTGCTGTTTAATTGTGATGATTAATGTTTGGTTTACTGGTCAAAGCGTTTCTGGCTTGGAGGCTGCTAGAAATGATGCTGACACATATTGAGATTCTGCGAGCTGACCACGTGGCAGCAGGCTCACGGGATTCTGACGACCTATTGAACTTGAGCAGAAATACCCAAGTTTCAAAATAAAAGATTTTTGAAATCCATTAATGTTAACGTTAGCCTGTGTGTTTTATTATAGATGCTATCAGAATCAGAATAAGCTTTTATTATCATTGCACCGAAGTGGCAAGATTATATTCCGTACAGTCATCCAAAAGATGGGATGAGTGCACGTGACTGCAGCTCCTGGGAGCGCGGCACCTTATTCTTTAGTTAAAAAAAGGGCAAAGTCTATAAGGAGCGGATAGTGGTATTACAAACAAGATGTCTTCACACTTTGTCCTTGTCAGGACACGATTTAAGACATAAAAAACTCTACCAACAGCACATTTATAGACACATTACATATGCATTTGACAACAAGACGGTGAGATTTGTCCATGAAGCACTTCCAGATAGCACTATAGTTCTGATAAGATGTTGGTGTCAGCTGGTACAGCTCTGATAAGCATTCACAAAAGTTCTCGGGGGCGTGTGTGTGTGTGTGTGTTGGGGATGGATAGGGCATAACCTTCTTAGTTTACACACATCTCAGGAGAAATTTTATTAATCGGCCTGCTTCAAGTCAGAACGGGGAAGTCAGATTCAGATAAGTCACAGTTGTTTTTTATGCAGGCAGACTGTCATTTTTCATCAGCCTTGAAGGTGCAATATGTAATTTCTGGAACACGCTGGAACTTAGGAAAATTTTGAACAGACACGTTTCTGGTCCCTCCCCCTCATAGCCATATATGGCTCTGCTCCCTCTTGCTCTCGGTGAAATTCAGCTCTGCTGCGAAGTTCTGTGTTTATATGTTAATAAAACGTTCTAAAAAATAAAATAAAAACTGGGAGCGCTGGTCCAGCACACCAGAACACCATGAAATCTGCAGAGCCGCGCGCAGCCATGTTGAACCCGAGTTTAATTCGCTCGTGACAAATTCATTCATTTCCTCAATGTTTCTGTCATGAGTAAGTGGAGAATGAAGCGATCACTTGACTTTTGGCAAAAAAAACAAAAGAATAGTCCAGATCAGGGATGAAGAAGGGGAATTTAATACATTTGTGTCACATACAAAACAGTTTTGCATCGCTTTGCAATTATTTCAACAAGAACCTGCGCGGCCGCTGCGGGCTGGGACAGGCGGGGGCGTGGGTTAAGAGCGTGAGAAGCTCTGTTTTCATTGGCTGGTTAACAGCGGGTCACTGTGGCTTTTTAGAAATGCTTTTAGAGAAGCAAGGGGACTATAGTTTTTTTCAGAGATTACTTTGTCTAACATCAGTCTATCAGGAGATAGTGACAGAGTGAAGAAATATGTTAAAAATATATATTTTAGACAACTTACAGACTGCACTACAGAACTGCAGACTGCAGCTTTGAGGTCTGTTGGTACTTTTGACATCCAAGATGGCCACATTTGTGGGCTTTCCACTGGTCCGTGCTTATTAGCTCCTTCCAGGGTCGTGCCCAACATGCTGGCGAGTCCCAGAAGCTGCAAGTGGCCTATGATTCTCATAAATCGCTTCCATCTTACGGTTGAGCTCGAAGCACGAACCATTCCTTCACTTAAGGTCTGCAGCTTTGCCATGGCCAAAACTGCTGCTGCCATCTTATTTAATAGCCAATAGCATAGGTATCTGCCGGTGCCAAAAAGCAGAAACCCTGCTATCGTGATTCCAATTATATAAACATTTTCGGCGTCCTCCTGAGACAATACAGAAACGCACATCAGCTTCCATTCCCCCCACAGATCCATGACGTATCCTGCCACATGTGTCTGAGCGGCTTCGGATGTTGTCAGTCCATACAATGGGCGTTAATAGCTGTTATCATCCCCATATATAGCAGCGAAACTGTCCAATCTACCTCCTAGCATGTTTAAAAGAACGTTATTAGCGTTATTATCGCTGTGAGTAGTCAGCATGTTTCCGAAAACCCAGAAGTGTTTTGTTTTTGTTTTTTTCAGCTTATGTAACCATTTTCCTAAACTTAACCTTACACCTGACCCAGAGGACCAACCCTAAACCTAACCCCCTTACCCTTATGCCTAAACCTAACCAAGACCTTAAACCTAACGACAGAGCCTTTACTATAAACTTTAACATGTAGCTAAAGACGGAGCCTGCTGTCATCGCTACCAACAGTGAAAACGTACCTTTAAGCCTACTAGGAGGTACAGGAGGGTCAATCTGACCGCTACGTATGGGGATGATAATAACTGATAATGGCCATTTAATGGTTGATAACATCCGAAGCGGGTGTGTGTCTCAGCGGGCATGAGGGTTCTCCAGGACCCTGTTGCTTGGTTGAAACGTTTTCTATCAATTTTCCAAAAAAGTCCAGTTGACCAGATCCATGGCAGTAATTTACGAATTGGCAGATGTGTAAATAGAAGCTCTGATTCACAGGACAGAGAGCAAAAAAGCAGGAGGGAGGCAGGCAGAGATGATCACAAGTCATTTTTTGCAAGTCCAAGTCAAGTCTCAAGTCTCTGATCTCAAGTCCAAGTCAAGTCTCTGATCTCAAGTCCAGGTCAAGTCCAAGTCAAGTCTCAAGTCTCTGATCTCAAGTCCAAGTCAAGTCCCTAATATTTGAGTGACACTGTGAATTAATGTACTGTATGCTATTCATTCGCAAACAATGGACATTAAATGTCTCTCCTTTTAAAAATATCCAGGTTAACATTAGATTAACACACTGACGCTAAGCTTGTTTGTAGCAGCTGCTAACAACCTTTTAGGCAGTGACTGACTACACGTTACAGCTTATTTTTATCTGAATGTAGAGGCCAAAACATTACATTAAATGTCTCTCCTCAATTCAATTCAGTTCAGTTTATTTATACTGTATAGCTCCAAGTCACAAGTTGTCTCAGGGCACTGAACAGAAACAATCAAATATAAAAATAATAAGTTAACAGAAACTTTAATATAAAAATAATAAGTTAACAGAAACTTTAATATAAAAATAATGGTAACACTATTTATCTGAGGAGACTGCTTTGAGTTTAACTCCATGTTATAAAAAAGCTACAGTAGTTAGCCAGAGTTATTTCAGGATGAAATAATTTGAACTTCTGTTTGAATTTAATGCTATGAACTTTTTCCTTGAACTTTTTCCTTTTTGTTACATTTACCGGTACTATGAATTTCTCACAGGGCAGAGAGCCAACATGGAGGACTCACAAACATATACAGTATTATTATTATTATACAGTACAAATAATATTGTCCAGTGTCTGATGCTGCAGTCATGTTACTGAGCTCCCACTGATGGGCTAACCTGGTTCCACCAGCAGCAGCAGGATCCTCAGACAGAACAGCTGGTGGGATGTCCTGGTATCTGCAGCCCTCTCTCCATTTGTTTCTTCATGGACATGGAGCTGTGAAATTATGTTGTGCCTCTTCCTCAGCAAAACGCTCCTCCAGTGGAGACTTTCTGGACAGACTGCAGGGAGGTTCCTAAACAAACAACAGGTTTATCAGTATTATCAGTAAAAAGAGATTATTAAATCATTTTTAAGACTGAGAATGTGTACAATTATTAGCTCTGTTGTTATTGCCTAACTAACCTATTCAATAATTCTTCAAACTGTGACATTCACTCATAATGGAATGAAAGAGAACATAAACAGAAATTATATAATAATGAAAACTAGAGACATTAAAACATTTTAAAAGACACAGAGAACTTTAAATGAATTAAGAATGTTAATAAGTGTTGGATTTGAGTGCAATGTAAGTGCAATCCATGGTTGAATTGAATCCACATCTGAAAAGGGATGCAACCTTTTCACAACATATGCTGTAACTGTTTTGTGGCACTCGGTTACACTGACGTATTTACCTTGGACAGTCACTGGTGAACACTGTGAAGCCATTTCAGGTCGTTTGTCTAAGAAAAAAAAAACGAGCTAACGTTAGCATCGTGTTTGTATTTGAGCTGACTTACCGCTTTAAGCGGAGTATAACTTATTAGCTGCCTTAATGTTGGTATGAGACTAGTTTATAGTTTATTTATTTACCTGATGGAGCCGAAGAGGTAGCGATTAGCGAAAAGTTCGGCGGAGCGTTTTGCAGACGGACCACTCTGTACTTCCGGTCGGATACGAAGCGAAAATAATCCGGTGGAGTGCGTCAAAGACGGGACACTATTTTACTTCTCCACCCTCCTTTGCATGATAGAAAATTATTGCAAGTGCTGCATTGACCTGACTGGTCATTTTATTAAATTAGTACGCTATCGATAGCAGATGCACACTTCCGGTGGATTCTTCTTCATTGGTTTTTGGTAGCGGCTACTTTTCATTCAACCTTTATTTAGTCAGGTAAATCTTTTGAACCTCATGGGCTCATTTACGAAAGCGACCTGCTAAAACTAAAGAACAATGAACAGCAATGGTAGAATTTCCTTAAACAATAAACAATCAAACAATAAACAATAAAAACAAAAGAGAGAAAAAAAATATATATATATACATACACACATATATATATATATATATATATATATATATATACATATATATACACATATATATACATATATATATACATACACATATACATACACATATACATACATATATACACATTCCTCCTTTTAACAAAGTATCAAAAAACTAGCAAAACATTATAAGGTAGACGTATAAAATCAAAGACAGGAACAAATCTGCATTGGTTTTTGCCAGGATTCCAACAGATTCTGAAAACCATTTAGAGAAGTCAAGGTCGAGAGCTTCAGATCTTTTTGTAAGATATTCCATGAAGCAGGAGCGGAGTAGGAGAAGGCCCTTTTTCCAAGTTCAGTCCTCACTGACGGAACACTGCAGGTAATCATGTCCTGAGAGCGCACACTGTAGCTGCACTCACGCAAAGACATGTAGGAGGAGATGTATGAGGGCAGCAGACCAAGAAGTGATTTGAAGATGAAAATGTACCAGTGGAAGAGTCTGCGTGAGGTTAATGATGTCCAGTTAACCAGTGAATACAGGGTGCAGTGGTGGGTACGATAATCACAACCAGTTATGAATCTTAGTGCACCATGATAGACAACATCCAACATCCGCAGGGTGCTTGTAGGAGCATTCATGTAGAGAATGTCACCGTAATCAATGGAGGGAAGGAAAGTCACAGATACAAGGCGTTTCCTAACATTCAGTGATAGACATGATCTGTTTCTGAAAAAGAAACCCAGTTTAACTTTCAGTTTACTTCCGGTCGGCTAACTAGCATCGAACATAGGATTCGCAAATTAATATTTTGAACGATTTCGGGAAAACCGGACAGTTAGTCCCGGTTCCGAACAATTCTCGATGCCCAACCCTATTCACGAGTCTCAAAT
Source organism: Garcialebias charrua (assembly GCA_038048925.1). Taxonomy (NCBI): domain Eukaryota; kingdom Metazoa; phylum Chordata; class Actinopteri; order Cyprinodontiformes; family Rivulidae; genus Garcialebias; species Garcialebias charrua. Next base: position 31,596 of record JBBPBX010004197.1, on the reverse strand, counting down.
GGCGAGTCCGAGTCGAGTTGGAAGTCTTTTGAATGCAAGTCCGAGTCGAGTCTGAAGTCTCTGTTTTTGCGACTTAAGTGCGACTCGAGTCCGAGTCCCAAACTCGAGTCCCCATCTCTGGAGGCAGGAGAGGGAAGGAAAAGCATCCGTCTTGCTCGAGAGCGAGTGAGGAAAAAGAAACGTTATGAGTTATTAAAAAGGTTTGTAAGGTCAGTCATCCAGGTATAACAACAATGACATGATTTAACCTTTTTTGTTGTTATGAGTTATTGTACCAAGTCAGAAATGAGTCTTTCCCCAATAACTGGTGAAGCTCAGATATCCCAGCTTTTCACCAACCTTGAACGCAGCATCACCTTTCTGAATCTAGAGCGGTAAGAAAGTCTCAGTCACATTCACAGGCAGCTGATGCGTGTGCTCGTGTTGACTGATCTGCACGCAGCAGGTAATTTGTGCACATGTATTTGACAATTTGTGTGCACAGAATATTCCTACTTGTGCAATTTAAAATGTCTACATTTGAAAACTGTTTATGCATTTGAATCTTGTAGTACACATTTGTAAAACGCTTGTGAATCTTGGATATATTAGGATTGCATTTATATAAAACCCAGAGCTCTGACTGAGACTCAAGAGACCAACATGTAAAAGGTAAGTGATGCTTATTTACAAGAAGTGACTACAGGATCACTGGAGACAGCTGTGGGAACAGGTACAAGGTGAGGATGCTGAAAACAGGGTGGCAGGCGCAGTTAGTCTATATAACTGGTAGTGGCTTATTTAATTTTTATTTAAAATAAAATGTCACATTTTTGTCATCTGTGTATGTTTCCCATACAAGACGAAATTCGTCTCTGCATTTAACCCAAGTGGTGCAGTGAGCAGCCATAGAAAGCGCCCGGGGAGCTGGGGAAATAGGTGTGCACTCATAGACACCCCAAGGTGTGTGGTGGCCGGGGCCGGGGTTTGAACCTGTGTCCTTCGGGTCCCAAGTCGGCAGCCCTGCCTCTACACCATCTTGGCCCCCAAGATTAGTGAAGTTGGTTCCAGGAGATGCGAGATGGGCGAAGCAGACCAAGGAGATCAGGCAAGTGGGGAGTAGAATGAGAGAGTAGCAGGACGAACCTTAAGGCAGACCATTGTTTTATTACTTGTAGAGAGAGAGAAGATATCCACGGGAACTTCAGACTCAGGGAGAGCACGAGGAAGAACCAGGATAACGAGGAATCTGGCAACAGGAGTTAGGAGGAGAGCAAGGAGAACAAAGGTTAAGTCAAAACACCAAAAGATCTGAACATACAGGGCACAGTACCATGAAAGGAACAATGTTTCAGCAGAGTCTGGATCAGGGTTATTCAACTGGTGGCCTGGGGGCCAAATCAGGCCCTCAGATGAGCTCAGTTCAGCCCACCAACAGGTTCATTTTTAAATAAAACTAGATTTTAAACCATAAAACAAACTTATTTAATGACAATAACTACTGGATGCCCAGCCTCTGAGCTTTCAGTAACCGGGGCCCCCTGAGCAGTGTAGTTGAATAGCCCAGACAATCCCATGGATGGACCTTAAGTTTTGGAGTCTTCTCATCTGTGGAGTGGAGACAGCTGTCAAGTCAAGTCAACTTTATTTGTAGAGCACATTTAAAACAGAAACTGTCATCAAAGTGCTTAACAACAACAATGGGAGTAAAATTAATGGAAAAGTACGAAACACTAATGATAATACTGAAGAATTAAAAAGCATTTCAAACGTAGGAGCAGAGAACATGAAAAAACCCACTAAATCAACTCACACTGTGAGAAATACCTGCGAGAACAGATGAGTTTTTAGCAGAGATATGAAATGAGGAAGGGAGGTGGCCTGTCTGGTGTTGGGGGGCAGGTTGTTCCAGAGTTTGGGGCCCATGACTGAAAATGCCCAATCTCCTCTGAGCTTCAGTCTTGTTTTAGGAACAGCCAAAAGCAGCTGATTGGATGATGTCAGGGCCCGGGAGGGAGCGTATGGTTCCAGTAGCTCGGAGAGATAAAGAGGTGCGAGGACATTTAGGCATTTGAAGGTCAACAGAAGAATCTTAAAGACTAGTTTTGACTGCACAGGGAGCCAGTGAAGGGAGGACAGAACTGGTGTGATGCGTTCAGACCTGCGAGTTCCAGTTAAGAGTCGAGCAGCAGCATTCTGGATGACCTGGAGACATGAGATGGAGGCCTGGCGGACCCCAGCATATAGTGCATTACAATAGTCCAAACGGGTCGTGACAAAGGCATGGACCAGCTTCTCAAGGTCAGGTCTGGACAACACTGGCTTGAGCTTAGCTACCTACCTTAGTTGGAAGAAGCTTTTTTGCAGAACAGAATTGATTTGTTTGTCAAACTTGAAATCAGAGTCTAAAACTGTCCCGAGATTTTTACCAGACTGCTTAAGATATGGCTGAAGAGAGTCCAGGTTGACAGGATCAGAGGCGGCAGTTGAGCTAGGGCTGAAGACAATGACTTCAGTCTTCTCATCATTGAAACTTTAAAAAAAATTGAAGCCATCCAGGCCTTAATGTCATCCAGACATTTTAACAGAGGGTGAATGGAGCGAGCACTTGCTGGTTTCACAGGCAGGTAGATCTGACATTCATCGGCAAAACAATGGAATGAAATACCATGTCTCAGGATGGACCCCAGTGGGAGCAAATAGAGTGAGAACAGAAGGGGTCCAATAATTGAACCCTGTGGGACCCCGCAAGAAAGAGGCAATGAGGCGTAGACATTATTACCAACCTTGACACAAAAGCTCCTGCCACTCAGGTATGAACAGAGCCAATCTAATGCAGCACCTGTAATCCCAACCCACTGCTCCAGCTGTGAAATAAGGATACTGTGGTCATCAGTATCAAAAGCAGCAGTAAGGTCCAGGAGTACAAGTACCGTATTTTCTGGCCAATAAGTCGCACCGCCCTATAAGTCGCATCATTCCAATTATGTCCAATAAAGTGGAAAAATCCATAAATGTGTCGCTTCGCCCTATAAGTCGCATCTATTATGCGTCACCGCTGACGCGTTGCGTATGTTATGCGTCAGCGGTGACAACCCGGAAATGGCCACAGGAGCGTGCACGGTAGGACTTTAACAATATTAACACTTAAAAACAATTACTGTATTTGTTTGCTGAAAATTATAGCAAAGATTTGTCTGAGCTGAACTTTTCCTTAATAAATGCACGTACTGGTCAAATCAGCTGAATTTTAAAAAAATAGTTTTGCTAGGTCGGTGCTGTGAAGCATGCACACACAGCGAGCGGATACGCTTCATTTCTTTAAAATTTAACAAGATATACATACACCTTATAAAAATATATATGTTTGCTGACATTATAGAAAAAGTGTTTCTGAGCTTAACTTTTCCTTAATAAATGCACGATCAGCTGGATTTAAAAATTTGTTTTGCTACGTGCACTGGCACAGGTGTGAACACTTCATTTCTTTAAATTTTAACAAGATATACACCTTATAAAATATATATGTTAGCTGACATTATACCAAAAGTGTTTCTGAGCTTAACTTTTCCTTTAAAAATTAACGTAATGTCCAAATCAGCTGGATTTAAATTGTTTCGCTTTGACGGTCTTCCAAAAGTGCGCGCGCTGCGAAAATAAATTATAAATAAATCGAATTTTAGCTCAAACATCTCCTACAGCTAAAAGGTTGTGAATGTCGATCCAGTGATTACTTTCTGTAAGTTGCATCAAAATCTGTCCTGTGGTTCTTGACCTATTTTGCATTGCTAACAGTCAAACACTGAGCTAACAGTAGTTCATACCTTCAGAGAGCAGGAGGCTGTGCTGCGACAGAGTGAGTCCGACCAGAGGAGGCTGCTGTCGGACACATGAGCTGGGAACAGTCGGTGGACTCTCTGGAAGTGTCAGACCTCCAGAGAGCAGGAGGCCGGGCTGCGACAGAGTGAGTACGACCAGAGGAGGCTGCCGTCGGACACATAAGCTGGGAACGGTCGGTGGACCCTAGCGGCCGAAAGTGGTACTGCTCCATTTTTTTTGTCTGAATGAATGGGAACAGTCATATCTAAGCCAAAAATTGGTCTAAAAATATGGGGGAAAAAATCCCTAAATATGTCGCTTCGCCCTATAAGTTGCAGGGCATGCAAATTAGGCAAAAAGGTGCAACTTATAGGCCAGAAAATACGGTACCGCAAACTGACCAGAATAATTTGATACCATAATATCGTTACAAACCCTCACTAAAGCTGTTTCAGTTCTGTGGAGTTGCTTAAAACCAGACTGAAAAATCTCGATAATTCTGTTCTCATTCAAAAACTTATTTAAGTTAATCTTTAGTTTTAGCAGGTCGCTTTCGTAAATGAGCCCATGAGGCTCAATAAGATTTACCTGACTAAATAAAGGTTGAATGAATGAATTTAATTGAATAAAAATTATTTTCTTCAGCTGTGGGTAATCAGTCC
>JBBPBX010004197.1:0-11605 GCA_038048925.1 Garcialebias charrua | reverse complement strand
TTGAAGGGACGTTCTACCTCAATCCAGGGAATTAGATTATGGAATGGCTTGGAGAATGTACTGTAGTTAAAAATGCCAAGTCAATGTATACATTTAAGAAAATGATCAAAACGAATGTGTTAAAAAAATATATGAAATAGCGTAATGTGTATTGTATTAGTTAGAAAATTAGAAAGAGTTAGTCATTTTGTACTGTTGGTGGAAGATTATTATTGTTTAATCTGATTGTTTGAAAAAAGGGGCAGATATAATAAGATTTATTCTTCTTTCTGCTACCTTTCATTTTTTTTATATGTTGTATGTTATCATCTATGGGATTGTCTTGTATTGTGTTTTTTCATCCATCCATCCATCCATTTTCTTCCGCTTATCCGGGGTCGGGTCGCGGGGGTAGCAGCCTAAGTAGGGAGGCCCAGACTTCCCTCTCCCCAGCCACTTGGAGCAGCTCCTCTGGGGGAATCCCAAGGCGTTCCCAGGCCAGCCGAGAAACATAGTCCCTCCAGCGTGTCCTGGGTCTTCCTCTGGGTCTCCTCCCGGTGGGACATGCCCGGAACACCTCACCAGGGAGGCGTCCAGGAGGCATCCTAACCAGATGCCCGAGCCACCTCAACTGGCTCCTCTCGATGTGGAGAAGCAGCGGCTCTACTCCGAGTCCCTCCCGGATGACTGAGCTTCTCACCCTATCTCTAAGGGAGAGTCCAGACACCCTGCGGAGAAAACTCATTTCAGCCGCTTGTATCCGAGATCTTGTTCTTTCGGTCACAACCCAAAGCTCATGACCATAGATGTGTTTTTTCATTCAACCTTTATTTAGTCAGGTAAATCTTATTGAACCTCATGGGCTCATTTACAAAAGCGACCTGCTAAAATTAAAGAACGATGAACAGCAATGGTAGAATTTCCTTAAACAATAAACAAACAATAAACAATAGAAAACAAAAAAGAGAAAAAACAAAAGAAATACTTTTTTTTTTAAACAAAGTATCAAAAAACGAGCAAAACAAAGTTTCTTTTGTAAAAAAAAATGAACAAATTTAATAAACATAAATCAATTAAGAGGCCAAAGAATTGTGACAACGTTCAATCTCTCTTACAAGGATCCTCTTCTCCTCTTGGTCTTCTTACTGCAAGGACGCCATCGAATGCCCTTCTCTTTGTTGCAAGACTGATAGAGTCTGAAATGCATTTATAACCAAGACAAATCAATCAAGTAAGAAACTTGTAATATATACCGGTACCCAGAAGTATTTTTGCAATTTCATCAAATTTTACAACTGTATTTGCTCACCTTCTGCCCACTCCTGTATATCACTGACCCAGTCACCCAGTTGACTGTCAGTCACAGAAAACTCGGTTCTTAAGGACTCCAGGTTCTGAAGTCAGTTTTGAAGAGCGTTTCTTTGCCTATGTTGCAAATAAATTAAAATAAATAAATAAATCACATTCAAAGAACAAAGCATGTATAGGCATAAAAATAAAAAAACACTAGTTTCATTACCTTCTGATATCGACCGGTCAGTGAGGTGGTCAAGTAGTCCATTTTTTGCTGATTCTAGCGCATGGCCATAAGAGTCAGCATGTCTATCTGTCCTGTAAACAGAAAGCCCACAATATTAAGTGTTTTCCATCATCATTGTTAGATACTTATAATAAGAGGAAACCAATATTTGGCCTCCTCACCTGCTTTGGACATATGTTTTGTCGTAACTGCAATCCTTGAGAGAATTGTATTACACTGCTCCACTTCCTCCCCTAGAGTCAAACCAGCACCATCTTGATATGCTCCACTCCACTTGACCTGAATAAAGCATGCACACATAAAATAAAAATAACTGAGTCAAAGATGGTGATACAGATGTGGAAGTGTTCCAACAAGGTGATTCTATGCCTAATCAGTGTTTCATACCTCACATTTGAAGTCATGGGCCTTGGCATGAAAAACCAAGAGAAATGGCTTCATTTGGAGAAGGTGTTGTAACTCAGGACAGCTTTTTGTCACTTTTTCAAGATATGGCCAGTACTTGCAAGTAACATCCATACAAAAAAAGGTGATCTGCCTTTTGGCCAGCCGTTGCTGCAGGTACAAGGGATAAGCAAATATTTCACCCTTGTACATATTTAGGGCACTAAATAGGGCACGCCATGTCTGCACACAGCAAGCTCCAATCCCTCCTCATCCAGCTTACTGCTGGATCTCTGGGAGGTCTCCCTGGCCACTGTCCACCACAAACACCTCTTCCAGAAACCTAGAATGCATAACATTTACAGTGACTGTGGTGAGACCTACAATCATTACAGGATTAAATATTATTGTAGTTATGTATATATAATCTGAAGTCTTACATGTTTGGTTGTTTTGTGTACATACTCCACAAATCTTCCCACGTCTTCATCCTTGGCTATGAAGAGGTCCTCAAATATTGCAGGTTCCTCATATCTGAAAAAAAAAAAACAATTATGAGGTGTTATGGTCCAAAGGTAGTGAACATTAGTCACTTACAGGGGGTCCCCGACATACGAGGACAGCAACCTACAAGGTTCCAGATTTACAACATTATCATATTTAATAAAAATATGAAAATATATATACCGGTATATATATTTTTTTTGGTGTGTTTAAATGTTCTTAATTTCATGTGTACAGCACTTTGTTGCAGCTGTGGTTGTTTTAAATGGCTTTATAAATAAGTATAATCATTTTATATGTTTTGTTTCAATCTTGAAGCGTATTCACGCAACTTCCGGTGTTTCCAGAAATGCATCCGTGTCAGCCATTTTACGCTCGCCAAGTGCAGTCAAGTGAGGTCCGCCAGTATAGGCACTCGACAGCCGGCTTTGGATCACTATTTCTCCCATAAGAGGATGCCTCATACGGATAAATTAGCTGGAAACACTCGCTGAACTCTGTGGATGTCTCAGGACTGGAGCAGCAGCCGCGATCGCTCCGCCGAGCGCTCCTGCGCCGCGTGAAGCTGCAGACAGCCAACCGGACTGGATTAGCAACGAGCTAACATTAGCCTCGTAGCTCCATCCGACAGCCGGCTTTGTGCGATCAGAGGTTCCTGCGCTTGGATACATGATCTGGAGCTGAACGGTGGTTTTGTGGAGGAACAGATGGGCGAAGCAAAACGACACTGTTGACTGCGTGAAGCTGCAGACAGCAACGAGCCGGACCGGAGGAGCAACAAGCTAACATTAGCCTCGTAGCTGCAGCTGACAGCCGGCTTTGTGCGATCAGAGGTTCCTGGAGCTTGCCTCGATGTCGGACTGGAAGCCTAAGATATCGGGGGACCCCGAGCTAACTTGGAGAAACAAAGCCAACAGCCTTTTTGGAGGTGCAGCTAAACCGGACTGCCCGGAGCTGCAGATTCGGAGGGGCTAAATACTAACAGGTGCAGCTAAAGGCGGCGCGCGCAGACAGCTTTCGATAAGTTATTAAAATCTTTCTCTGGCTCCAAATGTATGAAGTTAACATACTAACAGTCCTTCCTTTAAACATACCTGCAAACTCAGAAGGGATGAAAAAGGTGACAAACGTTGCGCCAAGCCCCCCCCCCCCGGAGAGATTTTGTAATTTTATTAACATGCTTCAGGTAAAAGTCATTTACTAACTTAATTTAATGAGAACATAAATAGGAAAGATTGTGTCAACCAAAAAATTAACAAACAACAACAGCAGCAAGCCAAATACAGCAGAACATTTTAGCACTTTGAGATTTTCATTAATGAAAAGTGCGTTATAAATTAAATTCATTATTATTATTAACAGTAAAAACTCATTTCTTAAATGTTTTGCCAGAAAATTTTGAATAAAGTAGATGCCATTTCCTTTTTTTCTGGTGTATTTTAACAAGTTGTTAAACATCTATGTTCACCTACATGTAAACACTTGATTCAATAACTATTTTAGAGACATCTAACAAAATAAAGTCAGGTCCTGTGGACAGATTAAAAAATTGTTTAAATTATTATTGATCATGAATCAGGATATTTTAGAGACACTTCATTTAACTATAGTTCATATAGACATCATCCTGTTTTTAAACTCATTCTGTGGCTAAGATAATGAAATTAATGTGACAATTTATCACAGTGACTTTAGGGGTGCAACTGACTTTTAATTTGTTAATTTTTATTTAGTTTTATTGGTAACACAACATGCCATTTTACTAAACAATAATGACACTCAACTGCATGTATAAAAATATTAACTTTACCCAATGAACAGGTGATATTTTAATAACCAACAGTAAATTTAGGAGGGGCTTTTTACAGTTTTCTGATTTAGTGATAGACTCAGAACAGCATCACTGATTTGAACTATTTTACTTTCCAGACAATGTGTGTTACCTGGGCTCTTTCTCATCTACAGCATAAAGAAAAATTTGCTCTTTAACGACTTTTGACTTTAGGAAAAATATCCCAATATAATTAGGACATACACTAAAAAGATGGTAGTCAAAAAATAAAAAGAGGCGTTCAAAACAGAGCAGAGACTGACATTATGTTTTCTCACTTTGAAACAGAACAAATGGTTTAATGAAGAGACTTACTGCTGCTGTTAGTTTACGACTCGGTCATGTTTACGTTGGTTCTCCTGTGTAGTGTCGTCACTTTTCAAAGCACGTCGCGCTCGCGCAGGTTTTTATTTTTTTACTTTTATGAAACGTGTTTAGAGGACTTGGCTCTGCGTCAGTCATTTGTAAAACACCAGACAAAAACAAACAAGACAAAAATAGATGCAAAGACGAACAAATAAAAATAAAAACAAGAAAGAACTGAGCGGACTGTCCCTCCTATCAACATACACGCCTCTACAGGGTATATGCAGGAATAATGAAGTTAAATTCAATACCTTTAAAAGGCGTTCAATAAAAAACAACTGGACTTTAACTTGACTTTATAAATCCAATACTTTCTCAAAAACCCTTAAATTACCCAAAATTGAATTATCAACTCTTAACAAACTTCAAAACATTGCATATACTCTGCTCCATTTCAGGTATGTGTTAACCTTAGCAAAGAATATGAACTATGCTTTAGCCAAGTCAGGCCATCTCATCTTCATCATCATAGACACCTGTGAGGAGAAAAACCCTACACTACTCTGTTGACTAGTCTGATATCTGAGAAAAGCTCAACTGCTCTTATTCAGAGATGTCTGTGATAAGGGCTAAGACCACATTCAGAAAATTAAACACTTAATCTATGATTAATCTAATCAGAACAGAAAACACAAAAATCCTTCCATAACCTGTCAAACTCAATTATCTTATTCACATCCATTTCCTATATATATATATATATATATATATATATATATATATATATATATATATATATATATATATATATATATATATATATATATATATATATATATATATATATATATATATATATTATTCTCTGTACCAGAATGTTCTACCACAAACATTTCCTATCAGTAAAATTCACCGCTAGGCTTACTCTGATACTTCTTAACAAGGTGCAGCTAAAATGTATCCTCTAAAACATTTCTAATTATCGTTCAAATCTAAGAATTAAAATTGATAAAACTAAATTATATCTATAGAAAAATAGTGAAAACCCTGTACACCTTTCTCAAAAATCTATCAACACACAACTATTGTACTGCACATTCACCAAGCACAAACATATATATAGTCACATTAATCTGTCTGAAACATTCACATTCTGTCTGACTCATTCATCTCAACAACCTTCAATCCTTTCTGGACCTCCTGGATCAAACTCACAGTCATTCTTCACAGGCATAAGAATAACCATATGTATCCTTTCAACATACGGTGTAAACAACAATTGAGAGGTTTCAACAAATAATGAGAAAACCTTGGCATATATTAGTGATTAGTTGGTTAGTTTGTTAGTTAATGTGATTAGTTCTGCTCTGCTGCATGTTCCACCTGTTAACCTATAGGATAAAAAATAGTGCAGTGAAATAGATCTTCCCTTCATTGGTTACACTGCAACATTAAGCATTCATTCAACATTAATTAATCTGCTGAAAAGGGGAGGAATGTAAACCCAGTTATGGTAAGGTTTCTCTGCTTGTCCATCACAGCTGTGGAAACATGTGATTGTAAAGTGCATTTCCCCTTTTCAAATATAAATTATTCACAATTTTATCTTACACGTTCTGTCACAGGGCTGACAGATCATCAGCAGTCCAGATTTGACCTGTAAATGAAAAATAAGAAAAAGTCAGCACTAAATCTATATAAATTACCCCAAACATTCAGAATCTTGTTGAGCAACTACTATCCAACAACCTGCTTTTAGGCACTTATTAAAATGATCTTTTATAACTTTATCAAATGTATAACTGTTTCCAGCTCTCATCACTGTATGAAGAGTTAAAACGTTGATCTAATTAGTTATTTGAAATGGTGTGTTTAACTATACAGTATGTTTGTTATTCGTCATCCCCTTTTTGAAACAGGAGGTAAACAAAAAACATCCTGTTACAAAGAAAACAATGGAAATGCTCATAACACAAACGTCATCTGTACTGCAGGTGGAAATACTACCAGAAAGAAAAAATAAAAACTCAAAATAGCCGAACCCAACTACCTAGCATCAGACGTAATACTTCAACCATAAGACACATCCCCCACTAGACACATGTCACACCACCACGACATCCTATGTCAACACCTCCTTCAACACAACCTCTACTCCATCTCCTCCACTATCCACACCAAAGTAAGAGAGCTTTAATCCTGCTCCAACACCGTGAGCCTTGCTGCCCTTCCACTCGGTCTCCAGGACAAAGAAAACATTTACCTTCCTTCTCTGCATCATGCCAGCAAACTCTCTACCTATGCCTGTCAAAAGGTGAGGAAAAAGAAAAGAAAAAGACAAACACACATCCAAAAAGGAATGCAACAGGTGCCCATACCGAACATGATGGAGAAAACAGAACCAAACTGTACTGCTCTAACGCGAGTACATGAAGGAAAAAACAAAAATGTGTATGGTAATCCAACAATCCATGAGAAGTGTGGCTGTGCAGGTCACGTGTCAGTGAGATCAGTTCCGTGTGTCACAATGAAAAGCGTGTACATGTGTGTGTGTGATATTTTACCATAGCAAAGAATACTGATCATGAAAAACTGTAGTTATCGAACCACCACCTGAAGATCACATGGTCAGCTGACACATCAGCCAGGCTGCAAAGTTTGGTAGTGACGTTTCCAGCTTGACTTTCACTTGTCATGAGTTCTCCAGCCCCCATAGGAGATGTCAAGAGTCCAGCAGTGGGTGCAGACCACAGTTCATAGACTTGAGTTGAAACTGGTGCAAACGTAAAATTCCATGTAACAGTTCAGGCACGAGTCATGACAGCTTGCGGCTTTAGCTGAACATGATGCATGTCGGCAGTTCAGTGCATTTTCAGTTCAGTGCAGGTGGTGACAGCTTGCAGCTCAGCCGAACACAACGCAATTCGACAGTTCAGTGCAGTCCAGTGCAGGTGCCAACAGGAGTTGTTAGCAAAACCTAGCTTCAATGACAGCACAACATGTGATCTGTCCAAAAATGGTGTTCAACACTAGAGAGTCATGATGCAACCACTCCATGCTATGGTTGAGGAAACCTAGGTGTATGCAAACGAGTAATGTTGTAGGGTGAGGAATAAAATTGTAAATTGAGAGCTGCATATCTGTGTATAAGTGAAATTACTGTAGAAAGAATTAACTGCTAACCAAACGTCGTCATGGAACACCTGCAACGTTCACTGATTAGAAGTCAAGCTGAAATCCTCAGAAAACACCTAAATAAAGTCACACCCTGCAGTATGTCAGCTGTGTGAAGACTCCCTTCCAGACTCTGTCGAGCAGGTCAGAAGGCCAAACACGTCCTGCAGAACAAACAAGCGTCAGTCCACTCAAGAGGAAAGAAATGCACACATATATAAAAAACAAATAAAACAAATAATAAACCACTAAAGTCCTCCAAACCACTATTACACAGGCCTTGTTCATATGTCATTAAACATGACCTGCACCCCACCAGGCTGAAGTGATGAGAACTGGAAACGTAACAATTAATGGCGTGAAATTAACCCTGCATGTACTCCTTTAGGCAACATGTTCCTGGGAACCTCACCTATAAAAATCAGAAATGTGCCTTTAACACTGAGAGTGAAAAGCACATATCTGCAAAAAATACAGTACTGCATAGGTCAGCGTGTTTAAAACAAAAGTCACAGCAACAAAAAATAAAAATCTGACAAACTAACTAAGTCCTTTACTCTGGAGCGGCACTGAAGTAACTACACCAATAAACAGTAACTTTTACAGTCCCATCCTGAGCTGATTAAGCTGTAAAACTCCCTGTTATCAGCCGGAAACCTTTGAGGCAGACCCACTAACTGTAGGTCCAGAACCAGAACCAAGTGACAACTCACTCAGATTTATGGATGAAAGAGGCCTCTGTGCCGTGCAGGTTCACAGACACGTAGGGGAGGAGGGGAGGAGATGTCTCCTTCCCGGAACCTCTCCCCCTTCGTGTCAGGCACGAACAGGAGAGTGTTATCTTGTTAGAAGCCATAAATCTGAGGTCCAGCCAGCAGCTTGCATCTGCGAAACTGCTTCGGCACATCCCCAGACCTGGTTCCTGTCTTCCTGGCTTTTACACTCACAAATGCAATAAATGAGAATAAAAATGAAAATAAAAATCTGTCCCTGTTGCCTTGTTTGCGTGTATACAGCACCTTCCGGAGTACAGGTCGCAAGCCTCGAAAAAAAATAAAATAATAATAATAATAATAATAAAAAGAAAAGAAAGTTATCTTTAAAAAAATGGGTGCGACCTATACAGTGGAAAATACGGTAATCGACTTTAACTGGGAAGGGGAGGAAAAATGTGACTCTTAACAGCGATCACAGTCCCGGATGTGACCTAATCACACGCACAGCGACCTGTGAACCCGGAGTGGCAATCCACTCTGAACGGCAAAACCGTGTGTCGGATGAAAGCCCTGTGACTCGACGGCGACAGATGCCCGGAGTTCACGATGAAGCCTCGACCACACAGTTTCCCGGAGTCCAAAGGAAAAGTGTCTCCCAGCCGACAGGCCGGAGCTCAGAAGGGGGATGTGGGGGAAGGGCAAACAAGGCACTCGTAAATTATCCCTACGCGTGTGTGGGACTTATGTGCTCTTCACCTTACTTACATGTACAAAAACCGCAAAAAAATGCACATTCAAATGAAATACCAACAGTAGTTCACATTTTTATTTTTTATTTTTTTAACTTTTAGCTGCTAACATTATAAACCACTGGCCCACCTCGAGACAAACAGCCCTCAGTCAACAAATAATTTAGTGTGTCCAAACGCAGACGTTTTGTGTAAGAGGAGTCCTGCTCACCTCTGTGAATCACCGGTTGTTGACTGCGCGCGTGCTCGTCTCTGTCGGCGGTGGGGGGGGGAAACCCTCCAAATCATCTCTCGTTTCAGACGAAACTGCAAACCTCTCAGCGTCGGTGGTCACCAAATTGTTGCGAATTCAAAAGGTTGAAGGAAGCTCTGAAACGAATGTGCAAATTTTATGTAGGTTTATTGTACATATAAGAATAAACCTTACAGCAGACAACAGACCTGACTCCAACACAGTCCACACACACATCTTCGAAGGCGGACCACGGTTTTATACCTCTAGATGACGTCATCGCCTCGTGGGACCAATCCTGGAACCGAACCGCCTTGGAACCGCCCTAGAACTTCCCCTACTCTGTGAGTGATCCGCCTCTCAGCCAACAAGCTATCAGCTTCATATGTCAATCATCCAGTGTTATGTCTGTGTATGTGCAGGCGTGTAACTGTTCCCTAGTGAAAACAAAGCCCGAGAGAAAAACGTTCTGCCTAGTGTCACATTTCACATTATAAGGCAGAATTAAGTGAATACAAATAATGGAACATAATGGGTGTAATGCAATACTGATAGAAATATATTTCATAACAAACTGATGTTAATGAACCATCCACTTCTCCAACTGCTTTTCCTTTGTAGCAAAAAACAGTTGGTATTGCTCCTGGTAACAGCTCCTGCTTACCTGGTGTGAAGCCAATGGAGTGAAGTAGCCAGGGGCTGTACTTCAGGTGGGCCTCTTCAAAGTGCTCACTGCACAGCCGGTCATGCCGCTTTGGAAAGTAATTCTGACGTTTCAGCTTACATAACCACGCCTGTCGAAGTTTTTTATCTTTAGGGAACCCAAGAAAAGAAACTCCAGTTGTGTTTTCTGGCCGATAGACCTTTTACCAGTTGACGTCATCGCGCATGCGCACTCGCATTTTTCGAGACTCAACCGGAAGCTAGGGCACGCAACTGGAGTGTTGTCATTACTGGCAACGGTCGCGGTGGAGAAATAAGACCTTTATTGTGTTTATAATTGTTCCAGGCAACTTCAACGAGTAAAAGAAGAAGGTGAGACTTGTTCGTTTTACCAAGTCCCTCTAGGATAGTTGAGTAAAGCGACTAAAAGAAGGAAGATGAGAGCTTCGCCGGCAGGACTTCACCCCGACACAAAGCAGCAACGTGTGTAATCAGCATTTATTATCTGGCATGGACATTAATGATCCAAGCTCCATGGATTACGTTCCAACATTACATCTTGGATATGGGAAACAGACAAAACAGAGAACAACCTCCCGCAGCTGAACAACATGCTACTGGACAGCTGCTAAGCTAGCAGCAGCTAGCTAGTTCTACGAGACCTGGCTGTACCTGTCCACTGCCTGTGTTGATGTTTCAACCTGCGATCTGCAAAGAGATTCTTCCTTCAACCCCACTGAAGAACAGGTGAGTGAAATGTCAAACATTCAGCCCTGTAAAAATGAATAGACCACTGCACTGTTAGCTGTTATCATTTGAAGTCTTTCTGCGTTGAAAAAATATACAGTATAGTTTCCACAAGAAAAACATGTTTTATTAACATTACTGTATTTGAGGTCTAACAGCACTGCATCTTCGAAAACATTTCAGCCATTTCTCTGTTTCTGTAGCCTAAGCATCGGTGAAATGCTGTCACAGAAAAAAAAGCAATCCTGTCATCATTGTGTATAAGCATACAGTTTATACACAAGACTGTTTTGTTTATTGTCAAATATGAATTAATACTTTGTTTTACAGCAGCAACTGGCAAACAACTCCTTGCTGACAAAGGGTTTGATGTCAAGTCAGAGGTGGTTTATTACAGTAATTGATTACTGAAATAGTGTACACATCCCAAAACAGACATTGGTTGTAGTACATTAAATTTAGAAATGAACACACCAACCTTTAAAAATTGTTGGATTCACTCCTCCCATTTTCCACTAGAGGGCTCTATAGCTTTACTTTTTGTTTAAGGGAGTTGACGTTAAACAGGAAGTGAATCAGCGGTGGACCGGAAGTGGGTTTTATTTAGCCGTTAGCTGAAAATAACAAGCCAAATTTTCATTCATTCATTCAACCTTTATTTATACAGGCTAGCCTCGTTGAGTCACGGGGACTCATTTACAAGAGGGACCTGTCTCACTCACACCAAACAACCATCCATTCTCACACTCACACCTAGGGTCAATTTAGAGTCACCAATCA
>JBBPBX010004196.1:66973-78074 GCA_038048925.1 Garcialebias charrua | reverse complement strand
GTGACGAGGGTCATGGTGGGTTCTTGACCCAGCTTGAACATTTGTTCTTGTCCTGGCATGAAAGTGTCAGAATGTTAAAGGGAAAAGTTCTTCAGACTCACCTGAAGACCTCAAGCGGAGCGAGGACGGTGGCTACGATGTTCCCCACCGAGTCGCCCTGGGTCATCGTGGTCAGAGATATCTGGATGGTCCAGGCAAAACGAAGGATCACGTCCTCCACAATGGCACAGTAGTAGTAGGCCTAGACAACCAGGAGGTACCGTTACTGTGTGTGAATGTGTGTGTTCCATCCCTTCATCCATCTCTGACTTCACCTTATGTGGGTAAACAATCTCTTCCCTCAGGAAAGTGTTTTCTCCGGCTCCACGATCAAACAGACCCCAATCCATACGCAGATCCCAGATCAGTGTGTAGAGGGAGCTGATGATTGAAAACACAATGAGCAGGTAGAAGAACGTGTCAGCGTCCAGATGACTTTGTTCTGAAAGAAACACACAAACACGACGGATGTCACGTGATTTGGTTTAACAGCTTCATTTGAATAAAAGATCATAAACTCTTCTTCTTAAAGGAAACTGAGACCCTCCACCCAATGAATAAACACCAACAGGCTCCCAGGTGACCCTGTTAATAAGAACAGCCACCAGGGGGAGCCATGTCCCCATCAGTGATTTTGATGTCCTGAAGCACCTGCTCAACTTCTAATTTTTGCCTTGATATGATTTGTACTTTTATGAAAATAAATGACATTCATTCAGTTCAAGAATAAAATATAGAACACTAAACGACTTTAGTAGAGGTCATCGTAAGAAGCAAAAGCAACAGCTAGAATTTGCGTTCTTGCTTTTATCGTCATGCATATGATTGTTTACTCAAATTTGTGACAAAAAAGATTATCACAAAAATAAAAGCTTCAAGCAACAATAATGCAGACAGATTTTGTAAACAAATTTAAAATATTCAACTATTATAAAATGATGTATTCATTCTTCTGTATCCTGGTATACAAAGAATCGCAATTTTATTCTGGGCCTGAAAGTTTACCTGAAGTTTATCGTTAATGACGCTGACTTTACATGAAAAGGTTCAGAAAACAATGGTTGCAAGTCTGTGAAAGTTTTCCAAGGTTTTGATCATTAAAAAAAAAAAAGTCCTCATGAATGTGAAGCTTTTTATTTTAAATACAGGGGGTCCCCGGCTTACGAGCGCTCTCACTTGCGAGGTTCCAGACTTACGAGCTCACTAACGAACAGTAAATTTGTAAAGAACATACATAAAATACAGCACTTTTATGTGATTTCAGATGAAAGTGTGTTAGCTAACCGTTTGGAAACAAGTTTCTGAGCATGTTTATGAACTAGTATGAACGTTTGTGAAGAAAAACGAGTGTTAGTAGTAGCGCTAGCATAAATTTTCCGACTTACGACCAAAAATCCGGACTTACGAGTGACACTTGTTTCGTGTTCCGACGTACGAGATTTCGTCTTACGAGATAGTTGGAGGAACGGAACTCGCTCGTAAGTCAGGGACCCCTGTATTCAGTTTTCTGGCTGTCGAATAGCTGAAGAACCACCTGACCTTTAATTTTTCCTGAAAAGCACAAACATATTTCCATCCATCCATCCATCCATCCATCCATCCATCCATCTTCTACCACTTATCTAGTTGGGTCACGGAGTCGACATGTCCAGAAGAGAAACCTAGACGTCCCTCTCCCCAGCAACAGTTTCCAGCTCATTCTGGGGGAACCTCGAGGCGTTCCCAGGCCAGAGAAGATGCACAGTCCCTCCAGTGAGTTCTGGGTCTTCCCCGGGGCCTCCCACCAGTGGGGCGTGCCTGGAAAAACCTCTAAAGGGAGGCGTCCTAATCCGATGTCTGAACTACCTCAACTGACTCCTTTCAATGTGGAGGAGCAGCGGCTCTACTCTGTGCTCCCCCTCCCTGGAGGACGGAGCTCCACACCCGATCTCTAAGGCTGAGCCCAGTGACTCTATGAAGGAAGCCCATTTCAGCTGCTTGTATCCAGGATCTTGTTCTTTCAGTCATGTTCCAAACCTCATGATCACAGGTGGGCGTTGGAACAGACAGACCAGTAAATCCAAAGCTTTTTCTTTCCACTCAGCTCTTTTTCTCCATGACTGACCAAAGCAACACCCTCATTACTGAGGATGAGACCCCAATCCGTCGCTCCATCCTACCATCACTTGTGAAGAAGATGCTCAGATACTTTAATTCCTCCGCTTGAGGCAAAGTCTCCTCCCCGACCGGAGGAGTATTCCACCACATTTCCAGTCAAGAACCATGGCCTCAGACTTTGAGGAACCGACTCTCATCCCAGCCACTTCACACTCAGCTGAGGACCGTCCCGGTGCACGCTGAAGGTCTTGGCCAGAAGACGCAAGCAGAACTACATCATCTGCATAAAGAAGAGATGAGACCTTGAGGGTCCCAACCAGACTCCTCCTCTCCACGACTGTGCCTCGAGATCCTGTCCATGAACACCATGAACACCATGAACACCATGAACAGGAGCAGAGACAAGGGACAGCCCTGGAGGAGTCCACATTGAGAATGAGTTTGCCTTCAAATGTTTTTTTTTTCTTCAGCTGTGTATTTTTACTGTAAAATGATTCAAAGCAATAAGTGACCTCCATCAGTCTGTGTTGTGTTTTCATGTTTCAAAGTAGTTTTCAGTAAAATAACATATTTTGACTCCAATGGACCACATCACAGAGCATCTGATCTGCTGCAAATCTTTTTTTTATAAAACCACTAGTTGAGATGACATCACCACACTGCAGTGAATAATTATGATTACATCGATAAGGAGCTGCGTTCAGCTTATGTAGGAGACAGTTAAGAATCATTACATTAGTTTAAGCTTGTTTGAGGCCGTCTGTATTCACTTGATCCCTTTATAAATGCACTGCGGATGGGATTTGCTTGTCCCCCAGCAGGTGTTGATTAGTAGATCAGCACCCTGTGGCCTTTAACAGTCACAGACACCAGCTACCAGACGGAGACCGGCCTTACTCTCATTTATCATTGTCACCGTTTCTTCCTGCTTGCAGCCAACAGGATGCCGGGAATTAGAGCCTTTCTACCAGAGAATTACTGCGGCGCTGCGCCGTGTCTGCTGAGCAACGGGATCAAAACTGTCCCACACGTCTCCCAGATGTAGATTAAACTTTGTCCTGGATGATAGACTCTTTTCACTGGAGATTCAGAGCCGAAGGTATTTAACCTTTTTTTGTGGCTGATGCTGTTTTTCACTAAACTGATTTTGCTGCTGAACCATAAAGAGGTTAAACATGGTGAGATGGACATTGATTAGATGCTCAGCGAGGGCAAACGGTGGTCACCAGCTCCAGTCACACACAACAAATCTCCATTTGACCATCACACACACATGTGCACGTGTGCACACACACACACACACAATTGCAATTGTTTTCTACAGGCACTGTACCGTTAAAGCGCTTCAGTCTGTTTTATTCAACTTCCTGCTGATGGCTACAAGTGGGAAAACAACAGTACTGTACATTTGTGCTGTTAAAATGTTCTCTCGTCTTTTTCCATGGCAACTCAGTTCTTGAACGAGGTAAACGGGAATTAAGGGTCATCCAGAGGTTAGTGCGCATTCCACGTAACTTCAGCATCAACAATAAATCCTGCGCCTGAAGATAAGTTTGCATACTGCAGCACTGGACGAAGCATTTACAATTTAACATGAAATATTAAACAGTTGATCTTGGAATGGGGCTTGGACTCTAAGGTTGGTGATTTCTGGACATTGCAACCTTTGTCCATTCAGCTAGATGTTGCACTGCTGCTTATCTTGTTTATGCATCAGGTAATAACAGCCGGCTACCATGAGGGGCAGTTTTTAACATTACGCATTTAAAGGTCCACTGACATCATCTCACAAATTTGCATGAAATGATAGAAGATATATATATTTTATCATTCAACTATGTTCGTTTTTGCAAACAAAATGATAAAATAATGAAAATTCCTTCCAAACTGAGTCTAAAATTAAAAACAGCTTTTCTCTCTGAAAATTCAGACTACAAGCGAATGCAACATTTGTGACGTAGGAAGCAGGACCATCAGTCTGCGTCTGCCATTAACGCATATTCATTCTCAGCCAGATCGCCTTTTTTTGTGTAAAAATTAAAATATGCCAGTTGTGTCGCATTTGGGTGTTCTAATATCATCAGTGAACAAGTGAGCCTTTTCACTTTCCCAAAAGATGTAAGACCTTCGTCAAANTATTTTACGTGAGTTCATGTTGTTTTACTTTATACACTTTGAGTGTATAAAGCCAATTATCACGGCAAATTATTTATGTTCGCTGCTAACAAGCTAGCCGAATCAGTAACACACACACTTTTCTAATAATGTATTTTTAAATTATGTCAGCGCGATCAGGTAACATCTGTAGTTTCTTTTTGTCCGGGGAGGGTTTATTAATGAGAGTTTTGGATGATTTACTGTTTTAAAATGATATATCTCAGACGTGACCGGTGTCAGGGACTCTGTTAGCCAAGATAGCTGCTAAGAAACATTAGCCGAGAGCCCGGAGCAAACACGTAGCTATGTATGTATTTTTAAATTATGTCTGCGCGATCAGGTAACATCTGTAGTTTCTTTTTATCGGGGAGGGTTTATTAATGAGAGTTTTGGATGATTTACTGTCTTAAAATGATATATCTCAGACGTGACCGGTGTCAGGGACTCTGTTAGCCAAGATAGCTTCTAAGAAACATTAGCCGAGAGCCCGGAGCAAACACGTAGCTATGTATGTATTTTTAAATTATGTCTGCGCGATCAGGTAACATCTGTAGTTTCTTTTTATTCGGGGAGGGTTTATTAATGAGAGTTTTGGAAGATTTACTGTCTTAAAATGATATATCTCAGACGTGACCGGTGTCAGGGACTCTGTTAGCCAAGATAGCTGCTAAGAAACATTAGCCGAGAGCCCGGAGCAAACACGTAGCTATGTATGTATTTTTAAATTATGTCTGCGTGATCAGGTAACATCTGTAATTTCTTTTTATTCAGGGAGTGTTTATTAATGAGAGTTTTGGAAGATTTACTGTCTTAAAATGATATATCTCAGACGCGATCGGACATGCTCCGCCATTATTATTTAAATGCGTGTTGGAGCGTGACTTCCCGTTGTCACGTCACTGATGACGTTTTGCGGAAATGCGCGGATTTTTAGGGGCGTATCCCAGAGAAAAAAACTACCATAACTTGGAATAAAATTTTAATATATTTACAATTTATTTTGCAAAAACGAACAGAGCTCAATGATATAAGATATACAGTATATGTTCTGACAAATATGCAAATTTCCAACATCATGTCACAATACCTTTAACTGGTTCTTTAGTAAGTTGTTTGTTGTGTATCAACATAACACCGGCTCATCCCTTGAGTTTAGAAGCCTTTTCATGGATGGATCGTTAAAGTTAAATGGCTTAGCAATAGGGCTGAACGATTTTGGAAAATAATCTAATTGCAAATTTTTTTTCTATGAATTGCAATTGCAATTTAAAACGCAATAATTCTTTTTATATCTTCTCAAGTATTTTTCAACAAACAGAAGCAATAAATTAATCTGTTTTAGAATAAACAATGTCAGATTTATTTAAAGCAGAGATTACAATAAAGCAAACAAATCTATGCCTTTTCTTTTCACCATTTCTATTTTTTCTTGTTTCATAAACATAATAGTAAACATGTTAAGTGAACTTCCTAACTACTGTCTGAACTTCACATGACAGTTAATAAATAAATATAAAAAATTAGATATAAAAAAAATTACTGTTTGAAGTTCAAACAGTTCGGTCAGTGATCCCTGTCGGCTGATACTTTGCTTACTTGAAGTTGAAGCACTGGTTGTTGTCATTCTAGCCATGCAACCATCGTAAATGTCTTTGTGGTGTTTTTTTTTTAAAGTGTTGATAAAGATTTGTGTCACGTGACCAGTCAAATTGCAGCATTCGCGATTAGAAAATCTCGTTTTATCATATTGCGATATTATTGCAAATGCAATTACCGGTAATTGTTCAGCCCTATTTAACAAGCAAGAAAGTGTATTCATCTGACAATTATCAGGTACAGAACAAAAATCACCATTAGACAGACAGACAGACAGACAGACAGACAGACAGACAGACAGACAGACAGACAGATAGACAGATAGACAGATAGATAGATAGATAGATAGATAGATAGATAGATAGATAGATAGATAGATAGATAGATAGATAGATAGATAGATAGATAGATAGATAGATAGATAGATAGATAGATAGATAGACAGGTTCTGCTTTGGTGTGAGGCCTCAGATGACATTTCATAAAACTTGGGAAGTCTGACTAAACAAGACAATCCACATTAATCCCTAATCTAGCAACAGATGAGATTACAATTTTCCAATAGTCTCTATACAGTCAGTCACAGCCCTGACCTGAACTGAGTGCTCCTCTAAGGGAGAACCTGCTCTGCTCAGTTCTCCACAGACAGACATGCTCAGGATTGACTGGTTTGATTTAGGTTTCTGTGTTTTAGTCGTCGTAGAGCTAAATGTGGAAACTTCAAGGAATGAGTGAGGTAACACTTAAACCCTCAGGCTGTGATCAGGTTATCAGTGAAGGTGACACCTCCGCTCAGAGACACTGGGCCCTTTGCCAGACACTGAGTGACATTCAAAACACATTTTACAGCTGGACGCAGCAGTGAACGTGACACCAGCAGGCTTTCTGTTCTGCATTCAGACCTTGCACCATGTTCCTTCTCCACAGTAAAACCAGAAAAAAAATCACAACAGAAGATTTTTTTAAAAACTTTTTGTGAGTCTGAAATATTCGTTGTTCTGTATTGAACGCCTTTCTTGATTTTATCATGTCCTGGACGACTGAGAATCTTCACCAGCATATTCCATTTTAATGTTTAAATAGAGACTAATAGATTTTTGCTGTCCTTAGTAATCTTTCAAAGACTTTTATTACACAGAGACTGAAATATTTCAAGCCTTTATTTCTTGTGATTTGATGATTATGGCTTAGAAATAATGAAAAACCAAAACTCAGCATCTCGGAAATTTACAATACTGTGATAGAGTTCCATGTAGGGGTGGGTGATATGGCTCAAAAATTATATTGTGATATTTCAGAGCATTATCACGATAACGATAAATTTTGTGATAAAACCAAAAAAATAAAAATAAAAATGTATTCATTTGACAAAATTAACTTAACATGTTGCTTTGCAGTATTATATAAAATTTTTTTAAAGAACAAGGGGTAATTTTACTGAAATTACTTTATTAAGTAAAGTATTCAGTCTCCAAGTATAAAAAGAACTTGTAACAAGTTGATCAGCTGACCCTGAAGCTTCTGGTGTTTCAGCTTCCTCTGTTCCTGCAGGAATTATTCATTTTTCTGATTCATTTTTTTAACTGATCTATGTCTGATCACCTGCCTCTGTGAGACTGTGTGAGACAGCTGAGCCTCGCAACAGTTTTAGAGCGAGGGAGAGAGCAGCCCGCACGTCGCTGAGCAGCGCGGGGCAGGGGGGACAAGCTCTCTGTACCTGTGCAGTGAGAGACAGCTGAGACACGTTGTTTGTTTTTAGCATTTTAGCTAGCGTTACACCTGTACCGACAAGTGGAGGGAGGTGCGCAGCTTGGTTTGGTCTTTTGAAGCGCTCGGATGTTAAGGGGGCGGGGCGCCCCGACGTATTACGTCATGAAATTAGCATATCATGATATAACTTTTTTGCCCGGGCAAGCTTTTTTGCCCGGTAAAACCAGGAACGATATGATATGGGCCAGCCCTAGTTCCATGCACACTTTGCACGATGTACAGACACATATGTAGACGCAGGCTACAAATGTCACATTCCTCAAGTCAAGCCACTCCTGATCCAGAGACAACGTCAGAAGTATCTTACCTGGACTGAGGACTACAGAAAACACAGTGGACCAGAAACTTCACACTGAACTTCAAACAACATGGATTCTGGTCCTCTCCACTCTTTCTCCAGAATCTGGGACTTTGATTTCCAAATGACATGAAAATTTACTTTAATCTGAAAATAGGACATTGGACCACTGAGCAACAGTCCAGTTCTTTGTCTCCTCAGTCAGGTAAGACACTTCCGACATCGCCTCTGGTTCAGGAGTGGCTTGACTTGAAGACTGAGACATTTGTAGCTCATGTACCGTACATGAGTTTCCACTACGGAGCTTCATCACAATATTGTAAATTTCTGAGACACTAAGTTTGGGTTCTTCATTATTTGTAAGCCATAATCATCAAAATCACAAGAAATAATGGTTTGAAATATTTCACTCTATGTCTAATAAATCTACATGTTTCATTTCTGAAATGATTGACAACAAAAATTGAACTTTCCCACCATATTCTAATTTTTTGAGCTGCGGCACCAACAGGCAATTTCCCTAACCATAACGATTCATACGAGAGCGTCTGTCTTCCCAGCCTCCTCTTTCACTTAACCAACGATGGGTCTCAGCCTCCATTACGCGCAGGATGAAAGTCAGCTTCACAGAGAATAACACATGAAGAGAGCCCATTAACGGAAGGACGCATGGGCTTCAGACCAGGGGAGGAAGGAGGATATGGTTTAATGGACGCCTTTCCTACCGAGCAGAGGAAAGAAAAAGAAAACTGTCTGCCTGTCTCTATTCTTGGTTCATTCAATATCAGCGGTGGTCAGCTTAGGAAGGAAAAGTATTGATTTAAATTTATACTGGAAAAGGATAAAGTCAGGCTGAGAAATAACATTTAGCCTTTTAAAAGGTTGGAGAGGGAGTTTCAGAGCTGGGGCTCTGCGGGTAAATAAATATATCTGTCAACAAAATGCCAGAGTTTAAATACACTCTGCTGAAATAACTGCTTTTTCAGACGCAGCACACAAAAGTCTGTGATGGAGAACTGGCTTTGTGTTTAAACCATGCTTTTTTTCTCTTTTGAACATGAGCTCCTTTATGATAAGCCTTTTGAATCGGAACAATTTCAGGCTAATTGCAGAGCTGTCAGGGAGTGACTCGACTGTTAATGGCAGCTATTCTCTTTGTTTACACGCTTTCCAAAAGACTTTAAACGGGACTGCTGTTACCGTACTTGTTTTTCCATAGTTTCTTCTCTCTGGAGCCTCCTGGCCTGAAGAGTGACACCACACTGTGGGAGCAGAACCTTGTTTCTCCACAGCTGCTTTTGACAAAGCTCTGCATTTTAAACCTCTGGGCACAGGGAAGGAATCCAACGCCAGCTTCCAGTAACTCAAGGTCACCTCGGCTTTCTGAACGCTCACATAAAAGAAGCTTGTGTGTTCCTCTGACGCAGCAACGCATCAAAACTGTTGCTTTACAGCTTCAGAAAGACTTACATCTGCAGACAGATGTGGAACCACGTCAAAGCCAAAAGCTATGGAAGCCCATTTTCACCATGAAAGAATAAAATTAATAAAAGCCCAACAGGAAGTCATAATTTTGAGTTTTAAAGTCATAATTATGAGAATAAAAGTCATAATTTTGAGTTTTAAAGTCATAATTACGAGAATAAAAGTCATAATTTCGAGCCTTAAAGTCATAATTCCAACTTTCAAAGTCATAATTACGAGAAAAAAGTAATAATTATGACTTTAAAACTTGTAAATATGACTTTTATTCTTGTAATTATAACTTTAAAACTCAAAATTATGACTTTTATTCTCATAATTATGACTTTAAAACTCAAAATTATTACTTCCTGTTGGGCTTTTATTTCATAGCGGAAATTGGCTTCAATACTAAATACTATATAAAGTGGTGATGAAAAGATGTATACATTACATACCTTTATTTAAAAGGATTGGTGTATGAAGGTAGGTATACATTGAATGAATTAATCCATGTGCTATGCAGGAAAACATCCAGTGTTTGACAGGAAGTTGCATCCCGATTCCAGTAGAGTCACGGTGTCCGGCAAGGGACAAACTTTGAAATTAAATTCATAAAGTTGAAATTATGACTTTAAAACTCATAATTATGAGTTTAAAACTCTTAATTATGACTTTTATTCTCATAATTATGACTTTAAAACTCAAAATTATGACTTTTATTCTCATAATTATGACTTTTATTCTCATAATTACTTTAAAACTCAAAATTACGACTTCCTGTTGGGGTTTTATTTATTTTTTTCACGACGGAAATGGGCTTCCATAAAAATCAAAGCTGCTACGAAAAAATAAAAATAAATACAAAACTCGTAAAACACCTTGTGTGCATCCCGAGTCTTACCTCTGTGTGTGGCGTAGAGGGCTGCAAAGGTGACAACAAAGAAAGTGGTGGAATATTTCCCAGCATTCACCAGGTGTGGGAAGGCCCTCTTGGTGTCGCGGTAACGCCTCAGGCATTGGACAAAACGTAACCAGGCGGGCAGACACTGGATGATGGCACGCAGACCATACGAGTAGCTGTGGCAAATGTTGTCTTTAGAGACTAAAAATAAAAAACAACAGCTGTTAAAATGTCTCTTGTTCTCTGTCATATTTCTCAAGCCCTGACTACATGTTTTCTCATTAATATGAGAGTCACATGATGACCTCTGTGTGGCCGAACATTTTTATGCTCCGTGTTATTTTAATGAGCAGGTTTGAGGAAGAGGTAACTGCTGGTGAAGAGGACGGCAATTTAAATGTTGTCGACATTCAGGTCCTGACATGAAACAATAAACAATTGCATCCAAAATTTTGATTTGGGAATTCACCTGCACATTAAGATGTAAAACACACAGCGAAGAGGAAATTTAATTGATACCCAACAGCTAGAATAGAAATCCATCCCTCCATAAAGATGCTGAGTTATTGATTAGATAGACAAAGGAGGCTGAAACATGTCCCAGCTGACACTAATATGTGGGAAACACCCAGAACAACCACATAATCAATCAAAGTGCTCATCAAAGTGACAGACTGTCCTCTATAGCATTTTAGTTGGTTTTCCTAGATCAGTATAGACACAAATATTTCAAAGTGTGCTTTATTTCCATTAAATACAGAAAAAATGGATTAAAACAAT
>JBBPBX010004196.1:45136-63412 GCA_038048925.1 Garcialebias charrua | reverse complement strand
CCCCCTCCCCCTTCCCATCACAAAAACACACACACTTACACAGACGTACACACACACTCCACCTCCCATCCTGCAGTGTTGCAGCACGGCTCAGACAAAGAACAGAGTAACATAAAGCTTTAGTAAACATGTGCTTTAAGATGGATATCTGACTTGACCCCCCCACCATACCCAACACAAACAGCTTTTTTAAATAGGTTTTCTATTAGATAGTATTCATGAAATTGAAACTATAGCTTCATGAAATACTTGTATTTTTCAACTTAATTTGTCTAAACTTCAAAGTGAAACACACAACACAATAAAGATGATTGTACAACACCATGTTGTGAATGGGGTTTGTAAATTAGACTAAAACATGTTTTAAAATTCAAATGTCCAATACGTCATCTGAGCCTATAACAAATGCATCACACATTTAATTAACTCTGTTGTAATTAGGAAACTACAAGTTGAAATCTTTAAACTGTGTGAGAGCTAAATGTTCATGGACACGCTACTCTTCACCATCAACCATCCTTTTATTTACTGTATGTTTTCAACATTCAGAAAAAAAGGCAATTTATTGTTGCATTTTTGCAGTTCTGTTTGAGCATGAAATCCTACTTGTATTTTTGCCCGTTTCTCTTAACGATGCAGTACAATATTTGCATTAAAACATTTTTGGACAGAGACAATACCACACTGCCAACTTAGTATTCAAGTACACATCCACAGTTATTATGGATTCACAGTGTCATAGGTTGAACAGAACTAGGTTTGGCTCTGTCCAGCTGAAGAAAATGGGGAACGCCTTGGTAAAAGCATTGCTTCGATATGAATATATTCTATTCAAAACTCCAATAAATACCTGTTGCATCAATAAAATGCTCAGATGAGCCACCCCTGCCTTCAGCACTACAAATTCATACTAATCTATGTATCTCAAAACATCTTAAGTCTGTTTCTCCTAAAAGATAAGCTTAACTTGAACTTGTCTGAGAATAAAACTCACTCACTGTCTTTCTGTCCATCTAAAATGAGCTCATGCCCAGAGAACCTATGTTTATGTTTTTGTTCAAAGTTGACATATGGCTTCCTCCTTACATAGCACCGTTTCAGATTATACTTCTGGATGCAGCTGCAGCCCTTCTGAGCTCATGTGGCTATAATGATCACAGGGGCAAAACAATATCTTGCACAGCTCTGCTCAGATTCTAAAGTCAAACAAATATCACCGTAATTTAGTTTACCTACCGGACTCTGAATGGTGACAAATTTAACTTTGTGTGGAGGGTTGACATCACGGCTTAAACAATGCTGCGGATAATTTTTTTTTTTTTGATGAGCTAACGAGCTTCATGCAACCAAAACATTTAGCCTCGTCACACCCTCATGCACACCATAGTGGGCGCTCACAGCTGCCCAATACAAGTCTCTTTTGTGGAGTGGGCCCTGTGACTCTGTCAGACTACCTGAATAAATAAAGGTAAAAAATAAATAAATAAAAAAATCTGACCAATGAAATTGCCAAACAAATCACAGTTGAACCAATGAAACCAAGTTTATGTATCTCTATGTATCTATATATCTATTTACCGGAATGCATCTATGTATCTATGCATCTATGTATTCATGTATCTATGTATCTATGTATCTACCTATGCATCAATGCATCTATGTATCTATTTGTGCATCTATGCATCTATGTACAGTATCTATATACAGTATTCATGTATCTATGTACAGCAAACCCTCGACCTACGTCACCTGCGACCTACGGCAACTCAGACTTACGATTTTATCATATTTAATAAAAATATGATAAAAAAAATAAAAAATTATTATTATTATTTTTTTTTTTGTGTTTAAATGTTATTAATTTCATGTGTATAGCACTTTGTTGCAGCTGTGGTTGTTTTAAATGGCTTTATAAATAAAGTATAATTATTAATATTTCGTTTTTAATTACAATTTGATCGTATTTACGCAACTTCCGGTCGTTTCCGGTCGCCATTTTACTACAGTAGCTCCAGAGGCTCCTGTCAGCTGGCTTTAGAGGACCGTGTGTCCGTTCAGGGTTGCCTCATACGGATAAATTTGCTGGAAACACTCGGCCAACTCTGTGGACGTCTCAGGCCCGGAGGAGCAGCCGCGGATCGCCCCGCGATCGGCGGCCACAACGCCGCCCGACATGCTAACGACAGCAGCTAACAGAGCAGCTAACACAGGCGAAGACACCGAGCCGACATGCCGCGGAGGAGCCATCTGCGGCCGCGAGCTCGCCGCAAATGTCCGCCTGGCAGTCGGGGGACACCGAGCTAACGCGGAGATACAAAGCCGACAGCCTTTTTGAATGAACTGACATGCTAACCAGTGCTGCTACTGGCGCGGCCTAACCGTAGCTAACGCCGAGCAGCTGTTTTGGAGGGAGGAACATCGCGGAGAAACGGCTTTCAGTAAGTTTTTTTTTTTTCTGGCTCCAAATGTATGAAGTTAAGAAGCTAACAGTCATTCTTTTAAACAGTTTTGACCACGTGTGTGCGTGTGGAGCGTAAGGAAGCTGTGGGAGCTCTCACCCGAGCTGATGCTATAAGACGAAGGCAGGCTTTGACCAGCTCAAAGTAAGACATTATATTTTTTTATTATTTGTACAGTACTGTATTCATTTACTGTACAGTTCTGTGCATGTTCATGGCCTAGTATGTCTCCTTTTTCAGTCTCATGCCATTAAATATGTGTGCGGCGCTCCGTTAGCGGTATAGCCGCGACCTATGTCAGAAACGCGGACCTACGACAGGCAGGTGTTTTTGGTCCGCGAGGTACGACAACATCGACCTAAGTCACACACGTAGGTCCCAATCCCTGACGTAACTAGAGGGCTACCTGTATCTATGTATCTATCTATGCATCTATGCATTTATGTATTCATGTATCTATGTATCTATCTATGCATCTATGTATCTATATATCTATCTATGCATCTATGTATTCATGTATCTATATATATATCTATGCATCTATGTATCTATGTATCTATATACTGTATGCATCTATGCATTTGTATCTATTGGTGCATCTATGCATCTATGTATCTATGTATTCATGTATCTATGTATCTATCTATGCATCTATGTATTTATCTATGCATCTATGTATCTATGTATTCATGTATCTATGTATCTATCTATGCATCTATGTATTTATCTATGCATCTATGTATCTATGCATCTATGTATCTATGTATCTATATATCTATCTATGCATCTATGCATCTATGTATCTATGCATCTATGAATCTATATATCTATCTATGCATCTATGTATTTATCTATGCATCTATGTATCTATGCATCTATGTATCTATGTATCTATATATGCATCTATGCATCTATGTACGGTATTTATCTATGCATCTATGTATCTATGCATCTATGTATCTATGCATCTATGTCTCTATATATCTATCTATGCATCTATGCATCTATATATCTATGCATCTATGAATGCATCTATATATCTATCTATGCATCTTTGTATATATGCATCTATTTATGCATCTACTGTATCTATGTATCTATATATCATCTGTAGTAATATAGACCCTCATGTCTAATGTGGATTTACACCTTTTCACATCTCTCTGAAACTCTGAGTGGTACACTTCTCCTGAGGCCCTCAAGGAGACGAGTGGACACTATTTTATTACATTTATTTGAATCAAAACACATATTATTTCAGAAGAGACTTCCTTTTAATGTGTGTTAATTCAGAATTAATTCTGAGAATAACTTGTCATTGTTTGATCATGTTTTATGCTGTTACCAATGATGGTCACTTCTTCATATGATGAACCAAAAACTATGGCAAAGTTGAATTATATGTCAGAATGACTTGTTCAGAGTTGTTTAGAAAAGTTAAGCCGTTAATCAAATGCTTAATCAGTAATCTGTATGACTGGCGACAGGTTTCTGTCACTTGTCTAAACATTTGTCACGGAATAATCTTCACTTCTTTAACTTTTGACAACTCTTCTGACCTGAAATAAATCCCTCCCGTTCTCTGGCAAACAGCCTATGAGCAGATGAATTTGACTGAGTCAACCCTCTTCTTTTAAGGCCCCACTTCCTGTCTGAGCCTTAGAGTCTGCTGAGGACCTCAAGCCATGAGGTTCCCCAAAGAGCTGAATGAACGCCAGTCACATGCTAAGGACATGTCATTCAGTTAAAAGATTTATAACATGCCAGTTATAAATCCAATTCGAGCTGAAAAAGCTCTGTTTTAATGAAATTCCTTCAAAGGAATCCTTTATCTTGAAAAGCCAAACCAGTAACTGTCGTTACTTTGGTTCGAGTCAAGGCAGACGTCTGGAGACGCTGAGAGCGGTAAACGAACTGGCCAGTTGGACCAACTGGGGACTGACCGTCTTCACGAGGTAACAAAGTCGTCAAATGCTTTGCCAAGTGTACCAACGTGTAGCCGAGATCGGCCGGAGAGCTGCCATGTTTCTGGTTAAAACACATCAAGATAGTACCTCTCCTCATCCTCCATTTTCTTTCCCTGAAACTTTCTTATTTTAAGTAACTAAACTTAAGTTAAATGTCAGCAGAGTATAAGTTAATAACACCCTTAACTTGTCCTGTTGTTCCTATGAAATTACGGACGCGTGTTGCATCTGCTGAAGTAAAGTTATAGGAAAAAATGATCAACCAATCATGTAAATATGTTGTGATGTAAGTTATGATTCTGTTAAATAAATGGTCCAGTCCTGCTGTACCAACATAAGTTAACATTTCATGTCTTTACATTATCACCACCTAGTCACAGATTTATTGAATATTGAACTGAAAAAGAGAGAACTTGTTTAATTGATGATAAGTTTGTGTCAGATAAAATCTACTCAAATCTTTCATCTGGAATATTGTACAGTCAGCAAAACTGACCGGTGCGATATCCCTACACATCTATGCATCTATATATCATCTATGCATCTATATATCATCTATGCATCTATATATCATCTATGCATCTATATATCATCTTTGTATCTATATATCATCTATGCATCTATATCTATCTATGCATCTATATCTATCTATGTATCTATCTATCTATCTATCTATCTATCTATCTATCTATCTATCTATCTATCTATCTATCTATCTATCTATCTATCTATCTA
Source organism: Garcialebias charrua (assembly GCA_038048925.1). NCBI lineage: Eukaryota > Metazoa > Chordata > Actinopteri > Cyprinodontiformes > Rivulidae > Garcialebias > Garcialebias charrua. Next base: position 58,251 of record JBBPBX010004196.1, on the reverse strand, counting down.
TCTATCTATCTATCTATCTATCTATCTATCTATCTATCTATCTATCTATCTATCTATCTATCTATCTATCTATCTATCTATCTATCTATCTATCTATCTATCTATCTATCTATCTATCTATCTATCTATCTATCTATCTATCTATATATCTATCATCTATGCATCTATATCTATCATCTATCATCATCATCATCATCATCATCATCATCATCATCATCATCATCATCATCATCATCATCATCAACTTTATTTGTAAAGCGCTTTAACACAGCCACAGCTGAAACAAAGCGCTGGACACTAGCTACAAACAAGATTAAAAAAGCATAAAAACAGAACCACCAAACTAATACACAGTGAACTAAAATTTCCCTTTAAAATACAATAAAATGACAAGTTAAACAGATAAAATCAATAAAAATGAAGTAAAATCAAGTCTCAGTTGGGTTGAAGGCCAATGAGTATAGATGCGTTTTTAAACGGGTTTTAAAAATGGACAGTGAGGGAGCCTGTCGAATGTGTAAAGGCAGAGCATTCCATAACTCGGGGCCACCAACAGAGAAGGCCCTGTCTCCTCGAAGCTTCCTCTTACTCCGTGGAATGACCAGGAGCAGCTGGTCAGCAGACCTGAGTGACCGGGATGGAGTGTAATGGTGTAGAAGCTCTGCCAAATAAGGGGGGGCAAGGTTGTTTAAAACCTTAAAAACAAACAAGAGAATTTTAAAATGAACTCTAAAATACACGGGCAGCCAGTGGAGAGAAGCCAGGACAGGTGTGATGTGCTCTCTTTTGCGTGTTCCAGTTAAAAGACGTGCAGCAGCATTTTGCACCAGCTGCAGACGTGCAAGTGAGGACTGGCTGACTCCAAGATAAAGAGAATTACAGTAATCCAGCCGTGAAGAAATTAAGGCATATCTATCTATGCATCTATATCTATCATCTATGCATCTATATCAATCTATCTATGCATCTATATCAATCTATCTATGCATCTATATCTATCTATGCATCTATATCTATCTATCTATCTATCTATCTATCTATCTATCTATCTATCTATCTATCTATCTATCTATCTATCTATCTATCTATCTATCTATCTATCTATCTATCTATCTATCTATCTATCTATCTATCTATCTATCTATCTATCTATCTATCTATCTATCTATCTATCTATCTATCTATCTATCTATCTATCCATCATCATCCATCTATCTATCTATCCATCCATCCATCCATCTATCTATCTATCTATCTATCTATCTATCTATCTATCTATCTATCTATCTATCTATCTCTATCTATCTATCTATCTATCTATCTATCTATCTATCTATCTATCTATCTATCTATCTATCTATCTATCTATCTATCTATCTATCTATCTATCTATCTATCTATCTATCTATCTATCTATCTATCTATCTATCTATCTATCTATCTATCTATCTATCTATCTATCTATCTATCTATCTATCTATCTATCTATCTATCTATCTATCTATCTATCTATCTATCTATCTATCTATCTATCTATCTATCTATCTATCTATCTATCTATCTATCTATCTATCTATCTATCTATCTATCTATCTATCTATCTATCTATCCATCCATCCATCCATCCATCCATCCATCCATCCATCCATCAACATGAGGACAAGTTGGACAACTTTGTAAAAGTATGTTCTGAATCAGAGTGAAATAAATAAAACAGCCAATGCCTTAGGGCTGAGGTAACTTGAGTCACAGTACCGGTAGTTGCAGATAATGCAACAAATGTAAAGTAATTTGCAAAGCAAGGTTTATCAGAATTAGAACTGTTTCAAAGTTTTTTACATTGTACTCCATGCCCATATTTTATAATGTATACTAAATGTGACAAACACTTTGCTGTTTATTTAAAATAGACAAAATTGACTTTTATCTTTATTAAAATAATAAAGTTTGGAAACACAAATATTCTTCCAGACTCCATTTTTTTTGGCCAAAGCTTTGTAAGGCTGCACAGGAACCCTGCCTACAACAAAAAGGTTATGTGTCTTTGTGCTTTATGCTACAACACAGCAGAGCTGCTCTCCAATACAGTAGTTGTAAACTTTCATTGACTTTTAGCATCTTGCTTTAATGTGGTTTGAATTTCACCCAGCATTCAATTCACCCCCATACACTGGCACATCTTCAGATGCATTAAAACAAAGCAGATAAACAAAGAACCATTAGATTAATGAATTGACCAACCAGTAGCTTGAGGAGCCAGAAGCGTGATTTGTAGTAGCAAGTTTTGAATGGGTTGATGAGAAAGAGCATCATGAAGCCGTAAAGAACCAGAGGGTTGATCTGCATGGAGAGGTAGATGTACTCGGAGTAGAGACACGAGAGGATGCTGAGACACCACAACACACCCAGGAAGCCAGCAATCTGCAGCACAGACAGAGGAGACAGACAGAGATGGGAATTAAAGAAAAGCTGCTCTGAAACTTTACTCAACTGGATAATCTGAAGTCGTATAAACAGTATAAAATGTGTTCTGTTTTTTAAGGGCTTAAATTTTTACCATGTAAACATCAGGACTATATCGCTTTTGATAAATAAATTATTTTACAACACATTACATTCAGGCTCAGGGCTCTCCTCAACTAACAGACAGATGTTTTTGCATGTGGCTTTACCTCAAACAGGTGTTGGTGTGACAGGTTGTTTCGGGGATCGATCTCGAAGATGAGCACATGGTTGACTCCATACTGTCTCCATCCGTAAGTGTTGATGCCCAACAGGAAAAGGAACTGGATCAACAGGAAACCACCGCGGTAGATCCGCACCAGAGGCCACACGTTCTCAAAACGGAAGAACACAGCACCTAATCAAACAAAACCACAGCACACAAGTCTTTTTCAAAAAAGAAACACAACAGTTGAAAAGAAATGTGAAATACAACATCCAGTTTAAATCGACTAAATATTTTACGGAGAAACATAAGAGATCAAAAAAAATAAATCAAAAGAGCATTCAATAAATACATAAATCCTTGAGTCGCTTACCCGTGAGAACAAAGGCGACGGCGAGAATGACGAAGAAGCCGCAGTACAGACCGACTCGAAAAGTTGTCCAGGCCAAAGCAGGCTGAGCCAAGCAGAGAACAACAGAAACATGGTTAATACATATCTTAACACCGTCCACAGATTAAATGAGATTACAAGGTTTTTTCATTCTATTTATTGTATTTAAATACATCCAATATAAGTTTAGAGGCAATTGGATCAATGATATAACATTATGTTCCATATAATGTTCCATATTTTCCTAACAGAGCACTTCGCTCTCAGTCTGCAGGTTTAATTGTGGTTCCTAAAGTTTCCAAAAGCAGAATGGGAGCAACACCTTTCAGTTATCAGTCTCCTCTCGTCTGTAACCAACTTACAGTTTCTGTCAGTAAGGCTGACACATTGTCCAGTTTTAAAATTACATTTATCGGTAAGTCTTTCCTTTTTGCTAAATCCTATAGTTAGGGTGGGCTTGGGTTTCCTGAGCTATCCCTTGGTTCTGATGCTATAGGCTTAGACTGCTGGAGGACAAACTGACCACATTTCTTCACTCCGCTGCTGTCTTTTTACTCTTTCCTTCCTATTTGTAATTATTTCTATCCTCAACATATATTTTTGTCTTTCTTCCAATAGAAGGTACACCTGCACCTACATCTGGACCTGCCATTGTGCGTTTGTTTCTCCTTCCTGTCCTCTTTAACCCCAGCCGGGCGAAGTACCGGTAGATGGCCGCTTGTCCCAAGCCTGGTTCTGCTGGAAGTTTCTTCCTGTTAAAATGAAGTTTTTCCTTTCCACTGTTACCAGTGTGCTTGCTCAGGATAGGAGACTGTGATGATGTGAAGACTTAACATGATCTGCAGGTTTCCTTCCTTAGATAAGATTATTTTTACTAATTGGCTTTTGTATGTACGTGAACGTTTCTGTTCAATGCCCCGAGACGACTTCTATTGTGCTATACACATCAACTGAACTGAATTGATTTATATCTAGTATTATTTCTTAATGTTTTCTTGTTTGTTCAACAAAGAAGCACTTATAAAATCAATAATGAAGGCGTTGATGGTTTCTCTCTCTCTGAATACTTCCTCTTACTTTCCTTATGAAAAACCTCACCTTGTTTGTATCATGGCTTCATCACCAAGATGAAGATTAAAAGACAAAAAAAAGTAAAAACAAACTACTAAAACAATTGACTACACAATATTAGTTGACACATTTTCTTCCTCCTGATGTCACATCAAATTCTGTATAACTAAGAAAAGTGAAGTACATTAGGCATTCGATGACTTTTCATGCACAAAACACTAAAATGTACAGTTTAATACTTGCCCATGTGCAAACATATGACAACAGTTCTGAATGATCTAACCTGAGCTGCTCCAAGTGGAGGAACTCTCAACCTCTTCATGGCTTTCTGGCGATCTCCTCCCTCCAGCTCTGTAGTTACCAGGGTCTAAAATAAAATAAAAATGTGTATATGTTTTACGTTTGGTTTGAATGAACCTCCATCAGAGGTTACAGGCGTGTGTTTATGCAAATACGAGCGGGCACCTCAGTCTCGGTGATCAGTTGTGTGATCTTCTTGCAGGTGTAAAAAGGTGCCACCTCAACGTGAGACACCCGCCAGTCGGCCCCACGAGTCGTGTCCAGAATCTTGTCATGTTTCTTCAGGATCTTACGGAATCCAGTGAAGTTCAGGTTCTGAGGAAACCAAGCGAGACAAGGCCTTGTTGTCTCTAAAGAACTTTATTGAACTCTGTAAACATGTGTGAGCAGTTTAGGAGTAAGTGCTGTGAGGACCTGGTAGTTCTGGAGCAGGATGAGGCTCAGGTAGAACTCGCTGAAGGCTAGCTTCAGGTCCTTGATGTTGTGGTGCTGGGAGCGCTCCTCCTGGGACAGGTGGAACATAGTCTTGCGCTTCCGCAGGCCCGGCGGAGTGACGTTCTCCCGCTGAGCGTCCAGTGACGACTGCAGCTCGTACTGCAGCGTCGCAAACCGTCTCTGGGCTTCGGCAAGCTTTTCTGTACAGACAAAAACACAAAGAACAGACACAAATATAATATTTAAAAAGGACCCTGATGCATGCTCAATAATCCAGGTAGAAAGTGAGAGGGTGCTATTTATAAGTCTGAGCTGAACACAGCAGCTCAGACTGAGGAAGTCTTTCGGGCGAAAGACGAAACGTTTCTACTATTTTTTATTTTTGTTTTGTTTTGTTTTTTGAATGTCCAGAGGACCAGACTTAGCTTTTTTAGATTTAAAAAGGAGTTTTGTTTATTTTATTTTCCCATCATATTCACATACAGTTAGAGCTTCAGCAGGAAACAACACAGAGCAAGCGGTGCGTCAATGTTCACTGTTTGTTGAGGGATTTGAATTATGAAAGTTTGTAGTTTTTTCTGGACTGGAATATAACAGAGAATGCAAGCAAAACAATTTATTGTGGGATCAATAAAGTTCTATCTCATCTTATCTAATCTCATCTTATCTTAATGTTTTTGGTGCAAGATATTCAAGAGGATAGGAGTTACACTGTGTGTATGAAGAGAGGTATTTTTAATGTATCTTTTTGCTTGCCTGAGGTGGAGCAGAGCAATGGATTCTAGCAAATGGAGGGAGCTATTTTATCCACCACCTGGTGCAATGACGGAGCCAGGGGGTGGCTGGTGGTGGCCTTGGTCACAATAGACTAATTTTTGACCACCCACCGGCCACCCCAATCATTTGAGGGAACTATAATTTTAAGCAATATAAAAACTATAGGGCGCCACAGTGGCGCAGTTGGTAGAGCTGCCGCCTCTCAGCGAGAAGGTTGCTGTATCGAATCCTGGCCAGGGACCTTTCTGGGTGGAGTTTGCATGCTCTCTCTGTGCATGCGTGGGTTTTCTCCGAGTACTCCGGTTTCCTCCCACAGACCAAAAACATGCATGTTAGACTGATTGGCAACTCTAAATTGTCTCTAGGTGTGAGTGAGAGAGTGAATGGTTGTTTGTCTCGATTGTCTCTATGTTTCCCTGTGATGGACTGGAGACCTGTCCAGGTGTACCCCGCCCCTCGCAGTGACCGCTGGAAGAAGAGGGTAAAAGATGATGGATGGATAAAAACTAGAAAGCATAGTTTATTCAAATGAATGGGGTGGCCAGTTTACATACACAGCTCAGTGGTTAGCACTGTTGCCTCACAGCAAGAAGGTCCTGGGTTCAATCCCTGGTTGAACCTGAGGTCTTTCTGTGTGGAGTTTACATGTTCTTCTCATGCTTGTGTGGGTTTTCTCCAGGTACTCCGGTTTCCTCCCAAAGACCAAAAACATGCATGTTAGGCTGCCTTCAGGCCCATGCCTCCCTTGTAAAAACAATCTGTGATAGTGAGATTTACCTGGTTAAATAAAGGTTAATAAATAAAATAATAAATAAATAATATATGGTAGTGGCCATGGGATTGTGACAGGAAACCCGATTTTTGATAGTACTCTTTCTTAAACCTAGATGCAGCCACACACCAAAATGAAAGTTGGTATTTCACTTATGTTTCAAATTATCCACCTCATTACTGGAACAGACAGACAGATGAATAGTGTTACTGCATTTACGAGTCCCCGCTTCGCTCCACGATGAGGAGAAACAAGTGGGAGCTTCCAGTTTGCAGAACACAAGTTTTATAGACTTATATTATACTGTACTTCTTTTCTACAAAGAATGGTATTTCCCTAGCCTGGTTAAAACCAGACCCTTGTCCTTCACTTCACTTCGAACTAGGGTCTGGGACTTCTCCCATAGACAAGGATTTCTCCTGTAGATTTTTGACCGGACCAATCAGAGAACAGAAGGAGGAGTTTTGAACGACGCCGACTGACGTCGTCAGTTAAAATGGCTGCCGCCACGAAGGAATTTTCAATAAAACAAGGTAAAAAACTATTATTTCTTTGCTGAGAAAAAATATATTTCTTAGCTGACGTTATATCAGAAGTGTTCCTGAGCTTAACAGTCCTAAATCCATCCATCCATCCATCCATCTTCTTCCGCTTATCCGGGGTCGGGTCGCGGGGGTAGCAGCCTAAGTAAGGAGGCCCAGACTTCCCTCTCCCCAGCCACTTGGAGCAGCTCCTCCGGGGGAATCCCAAGGCGTTCCCAGGCCAGCCGAGAAACATAGTCCCTCCAGCGCGTCCTGTTAACAGTTAACAGTTCCTAAATCAATTCACGAAATGGTCAAATCTGCTGGATTTAAATTGTTTCGGTTTGACATTTTCCAAACAGCCTCGGGTGCGCTACGAAAATAAATGATAAAAAATCGAATTTTATCTCAAATGTTTCATCCAGGCCAACAGTCAGTAAATTAGAGCCATATAATTACACACTGGTAGCAGAAAAAATATCCACCGAGTGGTTTCTGAGCTATTTATCTGAACAGTTAGCCCTGGACCTCGCCAGGCTAAACTAACAAAACTCCGCCTTCTGTTCTCTGATTGGTCCGGTCAAAAATCTACCGGAGAAATCCTTGTCTATGAGAGAAGTCCCAGACCCTAGTACAGTACGAAGCGAAGTGAAGGACAAGGGTCTGGTTTTAACCAGGCTAGTATTTCCCATGAAGGGACACAATACTCAAAAATAATAATTATAGCATTTCAGGACAATTTTCTAAAATCAAACAAGTGGCTACAGAAGAGCAAAAACAAGGACAACATTTATCTTAACATCACTTTTCAGTTCCAGGAAGCAGGAGCGTGAGGGCTGAGCTGACCCACATAAGTTGAAGACTGAGGAGCCATTATCTGGGTCAAGATAAGGTTAATACACCCAGGGACAAGGAGGGGGGAAGTCACTGGAAAGAAACAGTAAATTATATTTCAAAAACATCTCCTGCTTATAGTGCTATCATCTCACAGCTTATTTTTAATTCAGTTCAGTTCAGTTCATTTATATAGCACCAAATCACAACAAAGTTGTCTCAGGGCACTTTACAGGAACATTCACATACATAGAAAAGCCAATTAGTAAAGTTCTCTGTCTAAGGAAATATTTAATTTAACCAATCTTAAGTTGATTTCTTTGTTGAACATTTTTGTTTTAAGTTCGTCTTCTTTATAAATACAGTAAAAACTATTTATTATGTCTAAAATACCTTAAACATCATAAATATAATAGTGCAATAGTTCATTTAATTCCTATTTTGTTTAGCTTATGATGAGGTTTAGATGTGTTTATATAATGTATGTAAAAGCTGACTGCATAATAAACCTTCACTTTATCTGTCCTAAATAATTTGGATTTTCACTCTTAATTGACATAATTTGTCAATTTCGAATCATTTCAGTTTATTTATATAGCGCCAAGTCACAACAAAAGACATTTAACACGTGTTTTCAAGTTACATGTTTCTACATGTTGACAAGCTAACTATGGAAACAGACTGTTTAAGTAACACCTTCCATAAACATTAAGTAAATTCTTCTATAAAGAGAAGAAATCACCAAGCAAACAAACATACTTTCCCTCACAGCTACATGCAACAGCGGTTAACATCCATCCATCCATTATCTTTACCCACTTCCTCCTTTTTGGGTCACAGGGGTCACTGGCATCCAGCAGTCATTGTGCAAGAGGCGGGGGACACCATGGACAGGTCCCAGTCCATCCCAGGGACACATGGAGATAAATGAGACAAACAACCATTCACTCTCTCACTCACACCTAGGGACAATTTAGAGTTACCAATCAGCCTAACATGCATGTTTTTGGTCTGCAGGAAAGCAGAGTACCTAACCTGCACGGAGAGAACATGCAAAGTCCACACAGAAAGGTCCCTGGCTGGGATTTGATCTAGCAACCTAGTCCCTAAGAGGCAGCAGCTCTACCAGCGAGCCACCATGCCACCAGTCAAGCTGATTTAATATGTTTTGGTCCGCGCTGTGAACCAGAGAGGCTGGGAAATAAATTCAAGGCCACAACAACAGAGGTTCAAACTGTCCTTAACTAAATAGAGTCGCAGTGCCGATGCTGAGCGCACACAGCTGACTTTCATGCTTCGTTGCTTGAACTAACCCTGACACACATTCTCCAGATGTCACACTACTGCCAGAAATCCCACAGCTCCTTACTGACATCCAAACTCTCTGTAATCCTTCAGCTAGATTGTTTGTAAAAACTACTCTGGGCTGAAAACAGGAGGGACAAAAGAGTCAGGGCTCGGAGCGCTTGCCAAAAGACGGTCCGCATTAAATATGCAGAGCAGAAGAGATTTATCTGTGTGTGGTCAATGAATCTTAAACACACAGGTGTTGGTGGTGCAGCTTTTAACTGATTGAGGTTTAGTGGAGCCTTTTGCTGTAGCTTAGCTGTCAGAGATGGATTGTGTACTGTACACACCTGTTATGCTAAAACAGTAATTTGCAAACCGAGCTATTATATTATTTCTGGAGTATGTTTAACACGACACTGACGCTTCAGTCCAACAGGCTGGATTTGACTGCAGCAGAATGGTTTTAAGGGGTCAAGAACCCCTTTCAGTAGGAGATACTGAAGGACAGTGATGTGGAGGCAGGTTCTGTAAAGTCTGCACATAATTTATTGCCACCGCTACATCGCTCCAACAACAAGCCTAACGCACACATACACACACAGCATGACATGAATCTATTTGTCAGACAGAAGTATTTTTCTTGTTTGCCCCTCCTGTGTGTTGAGGATAAATAAACTGAAGGCAGGAGGAGGATGTTTTCATACACAACATTTAAACTGCCTCACACCTCCAGTCTGCTGAGGCTGACTGTAACACACGAGTCCTGTCTACCACAGTTGAAAATAATACAAAGTACTGTACTTCCAGTTACCAAAAATATATACATACAGGTAGTCCCAAGCGAGTTCCGTACCTACGGGCCGCTCGTATGTCGAAAATTCGTAAGTAGGATCAGCCAAAAAAAAAATGTTTTTTTTTTTTAAATAAATGAATACATGTACAGTACTGTACAGTCACCAAGCACTTAGCCTATCCTAACACAGTTTTTAAAGATGAAGGAGTGAGTTGAATTGTCTCCCTTTCCCATAAAGGGAGCTAGCTCCCTTTATGGGAATGGAGCCTGCAGGGAGGAGGGAGACAATTCAACTCACTCCTTCATCTTTAAAAACTGTGTTAGGATAGGCTAAGTGCTTGGTGACTGTACAGTACTGTACATTTATCTATTTATTAAAAATATATACATATATATATATATATATATATATATATATATATATATATATATATATATATATATATATATATATATATATATTAGGCATGTAACGGTTGTAATGGGTTTACCGAACCGTTCCGGTACACCACGTTCGGTTCGGTCCACCTGCGTACCGTTTCGGTTATTTTTTCACTCATTAAACGTTCTTAACAGGGGAATATATGCACCGCGGAACAAAATTTCCTGGGCGCGTTTCAGCACGGACCTATTTTCGCGTGGCACGCGCAGCATTTAGCCGTTAGCATCTCGTGCGGTCTCCTGTTTTTGAACGTTATAGCTTTCTTCAAAAGATGAGCGCACGCGCAGCTTGTGTGGACTTCATGAAGACTGCAGCAGCTGAGTGCGTGACGCAGCAGCAACACGTCACGTGAACGCGCTGGAAACTGTCATCTGAACGTGAACAGCAGCTGTATTAAAACTTCATCCGAACGTGAACAACAGCTGCATTAAAACTCCTTCATCAGGTAATCAGAGCGGTCCAGAGCAATAACACAAGCTGTGAGTTTTTAAATCTCTGAATCTGTCTGAACGTTGTTATATGCGCAGGTTTTAAAGTTACTGAGCGTCGCTATGAGACATTCATCACGTCAACACTTCAAAAAGTTCAGCTCTTTATGAAAAAACTAACTGATGTTGTCAACAACAAGCCCTGGACCAGATTAAAGCCCTGCCTGCCATGATGAAGAGTGAGAGATTCAATTGTTCAAGAGGTATTGTTTTATTATTATCTAAATAATCTTTTTTTTTAAATCATAATCTTATTAACTTGTTTTTTTTTAATCTCTTTTGTTTTTTATTTCCAGTCTGTGACAGAGGTAAATCCACCTGCAGCTAAGTGATGACTGAACTGAACTCTGAACTGTTCCCACAGTCCCACCTGTCCCACCAAGAAGAAGTTGTGAGTACAGTAATGAGGACAAATACAGCCACACTGCTGCTACTGAACAAAAACTTGATTAGTTAGATTGTAAACAGTCTGTTGCTGCTTATTGTTCTGACTGTTATTGTATTTATTAAGATTTTTATTATTGTTAGTATAGTTTATTTATTGTAGAGTGCTGTTTATTTAAAATCAGAGTCAGAGTCAGAGAGTCTTTATTGTCATTTGCACCGCATGTGGTACATGTGATGAAAACGAGATTATGTACACGGGGTCCCAGTTACATCCAACAACAAATGCAAGAGAAAAACAGTAATAACATCTAGAATTAACTAAGAAAAACATCAACTAGTAATACACTAAGCCCTAATATAGTGGAAAAACATCATTATAAACAGCAGCACGAACATGAGTCTGTATGAGCAGATGGTCACAGATGAACACAGCAACAAGAAAACAGATCAGCATCAGCATGATGTGATATTTTGCAGTGTTTATTTTTATTTTATTTTTATTTATTCATTCATGAGTCTAACAGCCTCAGGGTAGAAGCTGTTCCTCAGTCTAGTGGTTCTACATTTGATGCTCCTCAACCTCCGTCCTGAGGGGAGTGGGGCAAAGAGTGTGTGTGCTGGGTGAGTGAGGTCTTTCATGATGCAGGTGGCTCTTTTCCTGCATCTGGAGGTGTAAAGGGCGAGATACACTCGCGCGTCCTCACGATACGCCAATACGCAGCGTACGTATGCCCCGTACGCAGCGTAGCCCCGCGTAGCCCCTCAGGGCAAGTACGCGCAAAGGTATTTTTTTACTACGCATACGCGATTCGCATACGCGATGCGCGGTGTCTGACCTAAACTTCCCCGGCTCCGGACTGTTTTGTATGTTACACAAATGAAATAAATTCCTCTTTTTTATCGCTGATCGGGCCTTTTCTTTTGTTTTTTTGCCTAAAGTCAAGTAACCGCTTCTTCCTCCGTTCACTCGATGAATGAAATGAATGAATTCAGGTCCTACCTGGGTGCGCGATGTTTTATATATTCCCTGGTGGGCTGTGGGCTGCAGGAAAAGCACTCCCTGTTATTATTTTTATTTCTGAGAGAACTTTTTATAACATATATAGTAGAAAGACCGTATCAGAACACCGCAGAAGTCTGAGCGAGCTGCTCACGATAGGTTTCATTTTGAGCTGACTGAAATCTGTCAATCATTTCAGTAGGCGTGTCAAAGTGACCAATCAGCGAGCTCAGTTGAGTCCTCTCCGTGGAGCGAAAAACTAGCGGAAGTGACGATCGGAAGTGACGGTACGGAGGAAATGACGTAGAATTTGGAGCGAAAACACGAGAATCTACGCGAGAACATCAGCCGGGCTGTAGCAGAGGCTCCGTATACGCGCGTATACGGGCATATACGCGCGTATACGGAGTCTGCTTCACTGTATCTCGGCCTTAAATGTCTGTGATGGTGGGGAGACTGACTCCAACAGACTTCTGTGCAGCCTTCACCACTCTCTGTAGAGCTTTCCTCTCTGCAACTGTGCAGCCTCCATGCCACACGTTGATGCTGGAGCACAGGATGCTCTCCACTGCACACCTGTAGAACGAGGTGAGAACTGGGCTGCTCAGACCAGCTCGTCTCAGCCGTCTGAGGAAGTAGTCTTTGATGACCTTTCTTGATCAGGCTGGTGGTGTTGTTGGTCATCCAAATGGGTCACTTTTATTTATTACTACAATACAATACAAACATATTTTTGGCACATTTTCAAAATAAACATTTTGTAAGTCTTTATTTTGTAAAAAAAAAAAAAAAAAATTTGTACCGAAAAAACCCGAAAATAAACCGAACCGAGCTCTCCTTGTAGTTGAACCGAACCGAAATGTGATTTTAGCGTACCGTTACACCCCTAATATATATATATATAATTCTCCAGCTCCCCGAGCGCGACTACACTGCTCGCTGCACC
>JBBPBX010004196.1:34804-45009 GCA_038048925.1 Garcialebias charrua | reverse complement strand
TAAATGTTCTTAATTTCATGTGTACAGCACTTTGTTGCAGCTGTGGTTGTTTTAAAGCACATATGTCAGAGTCCCGGCCCGCGGGCCAAATCCGGCCCGCAAATTAAATATTTATGGCCCCCTGAATGATATTTAATTACTATTAGAAACGGCCCGCAGGCCACAGCCGCCCGCTGTTGTTTTGCGCGCACTAAAACTACATTCCCCACAATGCAATGGTAGCAGGGGTGGGGCCAATCCATTGTGTCTCGAACCCAGAAGACCCACCTCACTTCACATTCAGGAAATCCAGTTACTGTACTTGGCCAGCTCCAGCGTGTGTGAGTGAGTAGCACTGTAGCTAACAGCTAACCAACTTTTTATCGTAACATGTCCTCTGTGTGGAAGTATTTTACACTAAACACCGCAAGACAGCAACGTCTGCAGAGCCATAGCGCCACAGGTTAGGTCAGGTTAGTTTTACGTTGGACATTCGAGTGGGACGCCACTCGCTGAACCGAAACAGGGAGACCGACAGCGGCCAGCCGCGTCTAGTCCTACCCGCTGTCTGACCGTCTCATATGATGGGACAGGCGGAGAGCGGCTGACCGGATTGAACAATAAAAACACACCGCTGAAGCCCCAGAGCTAGAATGTTCACCGATAAGTTGCTAAACTTTATCATAATTAATGACCAACAGCTATCAGCTGTAGATAATGAAGGATTTTGCAGCTTGATACTTGCAGCCAACAGTAAACAATCATAAAAAAGCATATTAATTAAAAACCATAAGAAAACTGTATTAAAAACACAAAACATAAACAGCTACATTATAAAACAATGTAAAATACTAAAATCAGGAACATGTCTGTGTTGATTTATGCCAAGAACTTAGCAGATGTAAAGCTATTTAACATTGTATTTAATTAATTTATTAATTCATTTAAAAGAGAAAACAAAACCTAAACGGCTGCATTATAAAACAATGTAAAATACTAAAAGCAGGAACATGTCTGTGTTGATTTATGCCAAGAACTTAGCAGATGTAAAGCTATTTAACATTGTATTTAATTCATTTATTAATTCAAGAGACAAAATAAAACAAATTAATCAAAAAGAAAACACAATGAAAAGAGTGCAGAAAGAAGAAAAAAATTATTATATCACCCCCTTATAATAAACATTGAACCAGTCCGGCCCTTGGCTTGTAGCAATTATTTTTTTGTGGCCCTTGGTGTATTTGACTTTGACACCCCTGTTTTAAAGGCTTTATAAATAATAATTATGATAAAAATGATCATTTCTGATCATTTTTGTTATGATTGCGCAATAATTGTGCAACTTCCGGTCATAACAGGAAGAAGGTCTCCAGTTTTCACGGTCACAAGTTAAGGCAGAACACCGGAGGCCATCTTAGGTCAGTCACGGCTGCTTTGAAAGTCTCCAGTTTACAGGGTCACTAGTTAAAGCAGAACACCGGACGCCATCTTAGGTCAGTTACGGCTGCAGGCAGCCAGGTTTGGAAGACTGGTGACCAGGATGGCTTCATATGGATTAATTACTAGCTGGAAACGTCTCTGTGAACTTTGTGGATGTCTCAGGCAGCTGCGGATTTATCGCCGATTGTGCCAGGCCGCCGCGCGAACACCTCCGGCCTGGCTAGCTCCAGAAGCTAACACGGGAGCTAACACGGGACGCAGCAGCTGCGTTTGACCACCTCAAAGTAAGCAATTATATTTTTATTTAATTTATATTTTTATTACTGTACTGTATTAATTAATTACACTGTGTTAGGTGTGTTAGGATAGGCGAAGTACGTACTTGGTACCACAAAAACAAAAAAAATACAGGACATCCCCGAGTGACGAGTGTACGGAAGGACTGACCTGCGAACAGATCGACCTGCGAACCGTTCTTAGGTCCCGAACTCGTTCGTAAATCGGGGGTTGGGTGTATATATATATGTATATATATTATTTTATTTATTTATAAATAGATAAATGTACAGTACTGTACAGTCACCAAGCACTTAGCCTATCCTAACACAGTTAAGGAGTCAATTCTGAATGGACTTGCACCTCTCTACATCTCAGAAATTTTGAAAGTCCATCAGCCCAGCAGAGCTTTACGATCTGCCAGTCAACACCTGCTGGAGGTGCCTCGTTCAAGGTACAAACAATGGGGAGACCGGTCATTTTCTGTTGCCGGCCCAAAAGCCTGGAACAGCCTCCCCCTTGAGCTGCGTGCCACCTCTGATCTGACTCTGTTCAAAACCAGACTGAAGACCCACTTGTTCAAAAAAGCTTTCAGTGTGTAACTTTTATTACCGGTACTTTGGTATTTTAGTATGTAGCTTTTTATTTCCATTGCCTCATTTTATTGCTGTTACTTTTATTATATTTTCACTGATTTATTGTACCGGTTTTTATATTTTCTGCCCTGTTAAGCACCTTGGTCAATGTAAGGCATTTTAGGAAGGTGCTATACAAATAAAGTGTATTATTATTATTATTATTATTATTATTATTACAGGTGGTCCCCGACTTACGAGCGCCCTGACCTACGAGCGTTCGACTTTACGAGATTATCATAATTAATAAAAATATGAAGAAAAAAAAATTAATTATTATTATTTTATTTTTTTTGGGTTTAAATGTTCTTAATTTCATGTGTACAGCTGTGAATGTTTTAAATGGCTTTATAAATACGTAAAGTATCATTATTATCATTTTTTTAAAATAATTTCGTGCTTTTTTGAACAACTTCCTGCGGGAACCAGGAACCGGAAATACCGCCTCCGCCATTTTACATTCATTAGTTCCAGTCTCGGCACTCGGCAGTCGGCTTTTGGAGGACTGTTTCTCCCATAAGAGCATGCCTCATACGGATAAATTAACTGGAAACACTCCCTGAACTCTGTGAATGTCTCAGGACTGGAGCAGCAGCCGCGATCGCTCCGCCGAGCGCTCCCACAGCGCCGCGCGAGACCAGCAGCTCATGGTATGAGCTAAGGCTAACATGCTAAACCGGACCCCACCAGAGCTGTTGCTTCGACAGCCGGCTTTGTGCGATCAGAGGTCCCTGGAGCTCGCCTCGATGTCGGACTGGAAGCCGAAGACATCGGGGGACAACGAGCTAACTTGGAATAACAAAGCCGACAGCATTTTTGGAGATGCAGATAAACCGGACTGCCCGGAGCTGCGGATTCGGGGGAGCTAATGCTAACAGATGCAGCTGAAGGCGGCGCAAGCAGACGGCTTTCGGTAAGTTATTAAAACTTTTTCTGTATGAAGTTAGGATACTAACAGTCCTTTCTGTCTGGACTAGACAGTTGCACTGCACTTTGACTGCACATAGAGCGCGCGGAGGGGGGGGCGAGAGACGACGTGTCTGTCGTGTGAAAACAAAAGGCGGAGAAAAGCACTGTTGTACAGAAAAAACTGTACAGGTATGTGTTTATAGATGAATGTGTGGTGTAATGTGCTAGCTAACTGCTTGTAAATAAAGTGTTGTGCATGTTTAAGGATCAGTATGTACGCTTGTTCAGTCTCATGTTGATAAACGGGTGTGCGCCGCAGCGCTAGCGTCTTTTTTCTATTTGCGAGCAAAGTTCCGGTTTTACGAGATAGCCACTGCGGGCCGTTCCGAGGTACGAATTTTCGGTTTACGAGCAACTCATAAGTACGGAACTCGCTCGTAAGTCGGGGACCACCTGTACTTTCACTTCATGTGAAAGGGAGACAATTCAACTAACTCCTTCATCTTTAAAAACTGTGTTAGGATAGGCTAAGTGCTTGGTGACTGTACAGTACTGTACATGTATTCATTTATTTCTCCAGCTCCCCGGGCGTTTTCGGGCTGCTCACTGCACCACCTGGTAGGTGGTTGGGTTAAATGCAGAGACGAATTTCGTCTGTGTATGGGAAACATACACAGATGACAGGAAAAGACATTATTATTATTATTATTATTATTAAAAAAAAATTATATATATATTTTTTTTAATGAGATGCATATTCATAAGTCCGGAACCTCGTATGTCAGAGCGCTCTTAAGTCGGGGACCCGCTGTATGCAGAGAACAACACTGGACGTAGACGTTAGGAGGTTTTCTCATTTTATAGGTGTATTTTACGCTGTCCTATCAGGGGTTAGTCTGCATGTTTTGTTTTGCGGAAAGCAAAATACATTTGCTGCTATTATCTGGAAAAAAGGAAACAAAAGAATAAAATATTGCTTTACAAAGTATGCCGTCTATTTCAGAGAAAGTTTCTGGTTTAGTATGACGGGGAGCACTTCAGGTTGTTATTAAAAATAAACTACGAGCATCCAAAGCTCCTTTATTGCTTCTGTAAATAGCAGCTTGATAAGGAAGTGGGCAGTGATTTATATCTGGTTTGTTTGCTGCTCTCGGCTTCCTTCAGCCTTTACCGTGCCATCATTATGAGCTGGAACAGTCTTTCTAGTTAACCTTGGCCCCCAGTTGCCCTAAATAGTCTGCAGGGTTTACAAATGAAGAACGGTCAGTACTGTACACAGGGTATATGCAGGAATAATGAAGTTAATTTCAATACCTTTTCAAGACTTTTTAAAGACCTTCCAAAATAAATTCAAGGCCTTATCGTCACTTTGTTTTATTAAGCAACAAATCTTTGATTTACAAAACTGCTGTTGTTTTCAATTACTGTAAATCTGTGAATCTCAAACCTACAACAGAACTGAGATACAGTGGAAAGAAAAAAGTTCAAAAGAAGAAACTGAACCACGACTAGGTTTAAGAAAATATAGCTTAGGTTACAACAAGACTCGTAGCTATTTTAAAGTAACTTGGTTGAACAATGGCGAATATGGGGGCCAAGATGGTGTAGAGGCAGGGGAACCGACTTGGGACCCGAAGGACCCAGGTTCGAACCCCAGTCACGGCATACCTTGTAGTGTCTATGGGCGGCACACCTCACCCCCAAATTGCCCCCCGGGCGCTTTCAATAGCTGCCCACTGCCCCACCTGGTGGTGGTTGGGTTAAATGCAAAGACTAATTTCGTCTTGTATGGAAACATACACAGATGACAAATGTGACATTATTTTTATTATATTATAAGAAATAAACACGGTTATTCTCGGCGACAGGCCTCAGCCATTCTTGAAAATCAGGCATCTCCAACCAGGAGTCCGAAAACTTGCATTTACCCATTGTTCTCACGGTCTCACAGCAACTTATTTAAACACACAGACTCAACTTGGAGATAAAGCAGCCGTGCATGCGCACAAGATAGGCCTAGCCGTAAAGGCTGTTGTAACCTGACACCCTAAATTTGTGCGAAGCGGTTTCCGAATCATCTGCGGTGAGGAAAACAAATATTCGTCATACATACTTTTTGCTGTCAAATTATTTAAAGCTAGAACAGCAAAAAAAATAATACCTCATCAAATCGCTTTCAAGACTTTTTAATACTTTTCAAGACCCTTAATTTTCCCAAAATTGATTTATCAACTTTTAATAACTTTCAAGACCCTGCATATACTCTGTGTACAGCAAGAACCGCTCACTTCACCTTGAACTGAAGCTCAGCACTAGAAGGCAGACTTCTGCTACCAGAATATATTATGGTTATCATCTCATGTTACTCATCAGCACACACATTCTGCCTGGCTCCTTGAAATACACACAGGCAGGGCTGCTCCTCTAAACACGTCGACCACTACTTCAGCCAAATGACTGAGAGTACTGAATCTTAACTAACTTGCAGCTTAACTTAGTACAGAATATACTGTTTAATCTGAGCACACAGTTGTCTGCAACAACTATCAGGTGTGATGATGCAGATCGCTCTCTGAGCAATCCTCTTCTTTAAAACAACAGGGGCTTCCACATAAAAGCTGAAGCATCTCACCCCCGGCTTGTGTGGAGGAGGTTTACAGAAATGCCAAAAATGCATGCTTGTTTATTCATAATTAAAATGACAAACACTGTTAAATTATTTTTTGTAAACTGTACTCCTTTTTTAGTCTCCATCTCCTGTGCAGTATCACTTCTTTCTGAATATTATTGCAATCAAAATTTGCTACACAGAGGAATAAAGGCCAAGTTTATTACAGATTTAGACCCAGACTAAGGTTATTTATATCAGCAATGGTATTAATAGTGCATTTTATAAACAAGTAAAATATACACAAAACTGCTTTTCATAGGAACAATAAATTATATTACTAACAAAAGCAACATGATAATTTATATAAAGACAGCAAAACCCAACAGAGAATCAATAAGAATTAGCAGAAGAAACTAAAACAAAAAATCATAAAGCACGTTGACAAAAAAATAGAAATGAATATATCAGATGAACACAAGATGCTTGAGTTCAGATCATAATTAATGAAAAACGATGAGTCTTTAATAGCGTTGTGAAAGTTTCTAAGGTTTGAGGGCTTCTAAAGTGGATCATTTTGCATTGATGATGATCATCAAGTATGGATGGATATATAAAATAGATTTTTGTTAGTTGCATCTACTGAAGCCCTTTTTGGCAAAACACATAAACTGGGCCTGAGATGCTTCCTGGCTGTTTTGGTGTGTTTTCTGAAAAGAAAGAGACGGCACGGGGGGTTAAAGTCAGCCCACTGCTGTCATGCCTCTGAGCCAGCATGTCAGATAGTTATAGCATTAAAGGAGGTGACTTGTCAGACAATGAGCCAGTTTTGAGGCTTGGGATTACGATGTGAAGACAAATGATCTGTGCAACTAGACAAGGGACGGAAGGTGAGTTTTATTTTATGTGTGATGCTCCACATTAATGCTGGGTAGCATGGTACCCAGCATGGTGCCCAGCATGGTACCACTGATATTTAATTTTTCCTTTGGTTCTTCATTAATGAAATCTCACATCTTCACTGGAGGTGTGTGGCTTGATTTATGAGTTATGAAAGAGCAAAGACAGATTAAAGAGGGACTTGTCTTTACAGACACATCTGCAGAACTGTTGTGTGAGAACAGTCTTAAAACAGAATAGATCTTATCTTCACATGCAGATTTATTTATAAAAAGAGCTACCACACTTGTATACTCCATTGAAACAAAAATAGTTGGTGTTCTTAGTAAAATCAAGCAAAAACACTGAGCCATATTTTAAATTAAAAGAGGGAATTTGCACTTTTTTGCATTTCAGACAAAGTTTTAAAAATCTGGTTAACGTTTGTTTAGAAGACAAAACTGAATTCTGCTGAACTCTGAGTGTTTAAATATTTTTTATTTTATTTTAACTCTCTAATTTATTTCTCAACTTAAAGGCATTTGATCACACATTGAAACAAGCTTAGGTTTTTAAATTATTTTCTCATAGCTACATATTTCTTTTGACATTATTACATTTTCTTCTTTCAGCTGCTCCCTTCTTCAGGGGTCGCCACAACAAGCAAACTTGCACAAAGATGTAGTAATTGTTTTTATGCCGGCTGCCCTTCCTGATGCAACCACTGAGCTACCACAGCCCTCTGTGTGGAGCAGAGGGCTAACATCTAGGGACCCCAGGGGAGTGGGGGTGGGGAGTCTTGCTCAAGGGCCCAGAGTGGGGCAAATGAGGGTAGAGGACGATGTGGGTGCTTCACCTTTCCCACCCACTTTTTTAACAGTCAGGGGATTCAAACAAGTGACCCCCGACCCCCAATCACAGGCTCGCGTCTCTAACCTCTGCACCACCACTCAGACTTTTCATGAAAAAATTAGATTAATTTCTGTTGTTAAAAATTATTTTGAAACTGAAAATGATTTGAGTTTCATGATTGGTTTGCCTGTTGAAAAAAATAAAAAACTTTTTAGATGCCTATAACATCATTTGTATTCTCCAGTTGCCTACTGGTGATCTCAACGAGAGTTCATTTGATTTATTTTTAACCTTAAAATGACCAAAGTAATCGATTACCTGAATAAAATGTGTTGATTTTCAAAAGTTCTTTTTCACAGGTCTGGAAAAACCTCTCCTCAAACTTTGCGTAGTATCTCTTCACCGTGTCTTCATCAGTGACTGAAACAAAAAGAAGAACAAAGAAACAAAGTTTACTCCCTGTTTGACCAAGGAAATAAATATATAGTACTGTTACATGAGTCTGGTCTTCATACAGCTGCACACCAGTAACACATGGGAGTTCTGTTTTATATTAAACTGGGAGGTTCAGAAGGATGAAATCATCTTATAATAAAACTAACAAATCCAGAATAGAATAGAATAGAATATATCTTTATTGGCATATTTGCACCAAGGTACAAAGTTTTGCAATTGGCGCGCGCACCATCCGAAGAGGGACGTACGCACGGAAGCCGCAGCAGTATAAAACCGCGCCACCAACAATCAGATATGAAAAAGGAACATACAGTCGGGTAATCATTGGTATTCAAAAAAGAATCTATCACAATTTGTCTTAGGACACTCCATGATAAAGTCTAAAAAACTCTACCAGCTTTAGCACGAATAAGACAAGACATGTTGCATTTCATGGCAAGCAGGGAGATAGTCCGTGAATAATCATTTCAGATAAGCACAGTCTGTAGATGGCATTCAGCTCGGCTCCATCTGAAAGCACACGGAGACCTCTGGGGGGGGGGGGGGCAGCGAGTTCTCAACAGCTTTCACTCCAGGAGAAGTTTGCAGTCAGCCTTCTTTTCAAGGTTGCTCAAAGTCCAGATTAGATTAGTCGCTTTATTTATTTTCAGGCCAGGCTACAGTGTACTTTTGACTGCAGCCTTGAAGTCCAGGTGCTGTTCAGGTCCAAATCCGAATCATGTGAGGTTCCGAGCTACAAATCCCCATCTGTGCCCTGATGGGTCGGCTGTAAACGAGTCCCAAAACGCACCGCAGGTCCGCGGCTGTCCACCGCTGCTCCCACCGTGCGGTTCAGCTCGTACAACAGCTGGCTCGTTGAGGTCATAGCCCGGATCAGAGAATCTTGTTGAGCAGGAAGTCTCGCCAGCGCGTTGATCGCCGCGGCAGCCTCCCTCAGCTTCCAATAGCAGAAACATCCGCCAATCCCAAAAAGCAGAGCAGCTGCCACCAATATTTCAATAATCCACAAATCTTCCACGTCTTCGACAAAGAGAACGGTCAGACACATTGGCTTCCACTCGCTCCACGAGTCCATAGTGTATCCCACCGCATGCGTGTCGAAGGGGCAAGCCTCTTCTCCTGGTCCGGTGCGCTTCGTGGAAAATTATTTATCAATAGAGGAAACAGCCCACGTAAATAAATCCATTTCAAATTGGTTCGAGTGAGCGCTGAAGAGTTAAAGACGAGACAAAATGCAAAAGCAGGGAGGAGGAAAACTTAGGGAGGAGAGGAGCAAAAAGAGATGTGACCTGCTTCGCCGAGTGCCGGAAGTAATTGACTTGACTTGACTTCAAGCTCAAGTTCTCTTCCAATTGCTTGGGAAGTTGGTATTTTAGCTCAGTATCTTAACGGTTACTGAAATTTCACCATTTTAGACAGATCTCTGAGGATTCTTCATCCCTCTTGGTGGAGTCACCCTGTTTTACTTTGCGACCTCCAGTCTATAATTTGCACAGGAGTTCCTGTTCCTGTACACGAGAGGTCCCCATTCTTGATTCTCGTGGTCCACTGTTATGCATGTTTATAATGTTTATCTTCCTCAACACACCTGACTGAAATGAATAAGTCACTGACAGGCTTCTGCTAAACTTGTTAATAGTTTGAGCAGGTATTGTAAATCAGTTATTTTAATCAGGTGTGCTAAAACAGCTAAAATATGCAGGACAGTAGACCATGAGGACCAGATTATTGCAGCCATTTGGCTGTGATGTGCTATGTATGGTTTTCCTGCCTCCTTCCTGGCCATTTTACACCTTGCAATTTCATGCTGGACAGAGAGGCTACCTGAACCATTTACTTTGCAAGCGAGTTCATGCTCAATAAGCCAGGTACCAAATCCAATAATTTTCAGTCGGGTCATCTGGACAGTTTCTTTTTTTATAGAAACGTTTCACCCTCCATCCGGAGGGCATCATCAGTCAGAGGAGTTCTAGCAAACTGTTTTCCCACCAAGCAGTAAACACCTTAAGTGTACCAAATCTGAAAGTTATGCACCATAACTCATGTTCCTTGAAGGAAGGGAACGAGGTGCAACATAAATGCTATGGGAAATTGCACTCCGCGTGATTACCTGAAGGAATACATTCACGCCTTTTACGGCAGGGGTGTCAGAGGCCCCGCCCTCTGGGTAC
>JBBPBX010004196.1:13576-27683 GCA_038048925.1 Garcialebias charrua | reverse complement strand
GGGGTTTCCGGCCAGGGGATGTTCAACGCGTCCGTTGCTCTGTGGCACAGGTCGTACAGGGCCGGGATGGAGAAGTCCGTATAAAGGAGTGCAGGTATCGGGGTCCTGGGGAGGTCCTCTCCCGGATCCTCGATTTCTAGTTCTGGTTCATCCGCTGAAAATTCGCCCGAGGCTGAGATGGAGATCTCGACTTCATTCATCATGCCTTTGGTGTCAAACTCGACTGTTAGGTCCACCATGGGAGCAAGCGGGTCAGGGCTGTTGCCCCATTCGACGCGCATGCTGTCGTGTAGAGCCATGTGTTCGAGCTCTGGTGTTGGAGTGAGGGTCTCCGTGGTGTCCGGGTCCAGTGGACCAGCTGAGCTTCCCATGGCCTTGGCCACGAGGTCCACCCATTGCCGTAGCACCGCATCCAGCATCTGGCTGCAGTGTGGGCAAGAGTCGGGCGCTTCCAGAGCTTGTCTTGCATGAAATATACCCAAGCAGACTGGACAGGCCTCATGGGTGTCCGTCGCTGCGAGAGCAAATCCACAGCCACTGGGACAGGCGCGTGAGGTTGGGCTCGCCGTCCCACTGGTTTCCTTTGAAGTTTTGTCTTTTTCTTTGCCTTCTCCGGAGGCATGCCCGAGACAAGGCGAGCGAGACCTTCCAGAATCCTTTTTCTTCGTTGTTCAGGTGTCTCCTCCGTCGTGTCGCTTTCGCTGGCTAGCCCGCTAGTCTGTTAGCCAGAGTAGCAATTGTGGCGTAGTTATAACACCGTTGTAGCGAAGCAACCTGTAGGGAGAGGAGAGAAAATACTTCGAAGTTACAGAAATGTGCTTTCGCTAGTCCAGCAGTATGCAAGGAAAAATTCTCTGTACGCTCTGTACAAGGAACGAGCTCACCTCAGGTTGAGCGATGGAGCAGCAGAGAAGTCCCGCGAAGAGAGGTAGTTCAGGTATTTGCGAGGTGAAGGCAAAAAAGAGACAGTTGGAGGGGCGTCAGTCGCCTAAGGTATCTAGGGAGCACGTCCATTCATTTTGACATACACGGCCCATAGACGTGATAGGGCCCTTGTCCAAAATGGAGCACGGTGCCCCCGTGCTCGGAAAATTTTGACATATTTAGTCACCAGAGGGACACCGTCAATAGACTAGTGTTGGACGTGCCCCCTTGGTGCACGGCCAGTGTTACTGCATGGTTAGTGGTGCTAGCGCTTCTCCGTGGATCCCCTCCTTGGCATGGACCCCGCCCTTTCACCCTTTGATGTCTGTAGGCCCGTCCACGGACATGGACTGACACCAGGGGGGCACAGTCAATACATCCCTATGGGGATTTTCAGAGACCCCTCCCCTTTCACCCTTTGACCCCTGTAAGCCCGTCCACGGGCATGGACCAACATCAGAGGGGCACGACCAATACATCCCTAGGGGATTTTCAGAGACCCCTCCCCTTCCGGTCTTTGATGTCTGTGGACCCTCCCACTGGCATAGACCGACACCGGGGGGCCACGGCCAATACATCCCTATGGGGTTTTTAAGTGATCCCTCCATTTTGACCATTGGAAACCCCGTAACTTCCCAAAACTCACCCTCGGGGTGCTAGAGCACACCCTTAGTGGTCAAAAACGGTACTACATGAAAATTTTGCAAAAGTGTCATTTTTGGTCCCGTACGCGTGGATGGTTCTTATCAAGGGTCCGACGACCCCTGTGACATTTTCGTGCCCATTGTAGTTTTTTGGTCACCACTTCCCAGAGGAAGGTCACACAGGCCCAGGTGAAGTATCGTTACGCTCGGGGTGACCCTCTGGATGACATATGTCAAGCTCAAAGGTCTAGGTTGATAGGAATTTTCTTTGACCTCTCCGATCCTCACCAAATTTTACACACTTGTTCGGCTTTACGTGGTGACCATCTCATCCAAATTTGGGATCTCTAGGTCAAAAGGGCGCCAAACGGGCACTGAGACCCCCTCGTGACCTTTGCCGTGACCTTTGCTGCCATTTCGCGTAGGAAGGTCGTACGGATGCAGCAGAGGTATTGTTGCGCTCGGGGTGATCCCCCAGACGACATATGTCAAGCTCAAAGGTCTTGGTCGATGTGAAATTTTTTGACCTCTCTGATCCACATGAAATTTTACTCAATTGTTTGCCTCATTGTGGAGACCGTATCACCCAAATTTGGGGTCTCTAGGTGTCTGGGGGTTTGAACAGTCACTAAGACATCCCTTGGGCCAGATGGAAGCAAAGAGGTACAGATCTGTACCAGAGGGCCACAGAAAATGCATTTCTATGTAACACTGTGCAAAGTGTTGGCCGTGCCCCTCTGGTACCATTCCGTGCCACGTCCGCGTGAAGCTACGTGTCGTGACCCTCTGACACAACTTTGGGTCCGTTTGTAGTCAGGTGTCCGAGATATACCAAATTACCCAAACAGCGTACAAGGCCTGTTGAAGATCACAGGGGTACTCTAGAGGCATTCACCGGGCAGGGGAACACTTCACGAGGGCGACTCGGACATCGTCATGTTCGGCCCATCCTTTTGATCGCAACAAGCCCACCCGTGCCTTCCTAGGCCACTCTTATGGTTCGGAAGACCCCCTGAGGCCTCTCTCAGGCTTCGTTTGCGGCCTTCTGCGTCTGAAACATGGAACGGCACCAGGGGGTCATGGGAGTGCGTTTGGCTCCGGAACTGGGTGTGGAAAGGCTAATTTCCAGCAAACTGTGTTTGGCCTCCAAGGACAGCTTTAGATCATGAAAAGTAGCCCCATCTTTCTTGACCTTTTCACTCCTGGACCCCCAGAACCTCAGAAATTGCACCCTGAGGTCTGCAGGAAAAAGGGGTCACAAAACGGCACCAGACGTTCACCAGCTGTACTTTCAATGAGGCGACCTCGGGCCATATACTTCGGAGTGCGTTTGGGCTCCGCGATTCGCATAGGAACCTTCGATCTGGGCAAGCTTGATGCCGTTGGAAAGGTATTTTTAAGACGAAGAGAGCTTATCTTGATGACCCTTTACTCGGCCACACAATTAACCCACAAAATTGGAACTGTAGGCCCATTGACTTACATTGCCCATTGACTTACATTGCGTTTAGGTCTGTGTTCATCGTGCCGCCACGGGCCACAGGAATTGACCAGAACCACATAACTATATAAACAGGTAGAAACAGTTGCGCTTAAGAGATCCTGTCAATTTGGTGGTACTAGGTCAAAGTTAAGGTACCTTAATTAACTTTTGAACAAGCGGAAGCCTGTGGACAATTCCCGCCCCTTTTTTACACCTTCTGCATCCCGTATCTCCCTGTAGGAAGCAAAGAACTCAACCACACTTGCTAGAGATGTAGATCAGGATAGGCCGTATCTACCCTGAAAATCTGGGCTTCCTACATGTACCCTAAGACCCCCAAACGACCCT
This sequence comes from Garcialebias charrua, assembly GCA_038048925.1. NCBI lineage: Eukaryota > Metazoa > Chordata > Actinopteri > Cyprinodontiformes > Rivulidae > Garcialebias > Garcialebias charrua. The sequence continues at coordinate 24,284 of JBBPBX010004196.1, read as the reverse complement.
GCAAAGGTCGGTCAGGTGTATTTTTTGTGAAAAATAATGTTGCAGAAAAAAATCATAACTCAGAACCACGAAGTTTTGGAGACTCCAGATTTGAATCGCATGTACATGGAGTAAACCCTAAAAGAGTGTGAAAGTTTCGTGCACATACGTGCACGGGAAGAGTTCCAAATTTACAAAATATGTTCAGAAAATGCAGTTTTTAGGGGCAAAAATTGTTTAAGTCCCTAACTCGGGGTCGAAAGCGTTTAGAGACCCCAGATTTGAGGTGTCAACATTGGGGGGAGGGCGGAACACATCCATCTTGTCATTTTTTTCATTACTGTTTTTTCATGATTCCAGCCTAGGGTCACAGATGGTGTAAGGAATCCGACAGAGTGTTTTGCAAGGGTCAGATGACAATCCCAATTCATTTTTTTAGAAAGGTGCTAGGAGGCTGATTTTTCAGTATGTTGTTCTTGGGCTCAAGCCAAACGCGGGGGACTTGGTCCCGTGTACCTCGGGCCCCTGGGTCCCACGTAGTGGCCCCCAAATGTTGGAAAAGGTCTAAAAATCTAGGGTTGATATTTTTTGAACCGTCAGTCTGATTTCCACCAAACCTACATGGATCTTCACGTCTTGGGGCCCTTTTTATCTTCTGTCAGATCCAGGGGCCTGGGACCCCTACGGGGCCAACTTTTTTCAGGAGCCTCGTTGAGCAACGGGACCAAGACGGTTGGGTTTGGGATGTAAAACTATATGTGCTTATCTATTTTGATGGTAATATTTAGGTTTTGGGGTCCCTGAGCATAGTCATTTTTGGACCCTGAGAGGGGCAAAGACAGGCACTAAGGGGGCATGGGCAATGCATTTTAGCAGGTTACCCCATGCTTGTTGGCCATTTTAGGGGGTTAGGCTGAAGCTGGATGGCCTAAACTTTTTGGATCCTGTCAGACCATTTATATGAATGTGTTCTGAAAGTTTCAGCTTTACAACTACTTCGTAGCTAGAGCTAATAGCTTAAAAGTTTTTTTTTTTTTAAATCGCCAGGATGTTGCTTTTTGAGTATGTTGTTTTCGGGCTCAAGCCAAACACGGGGGACTTGGTCCTGTGTGCCTCGGACCTCTGGGGCAAGAACAGGGACCAGAGGGGCATGGTCCACACTTTTCAATGGCTTTCATTGCAAAGTAATGACCACGCCCCTTTGGTGCCATTCTGTGACCCCTCTAAGGGATGAGCGGGGGCAAGAACAGTAACCAGAGGGGCACGGTCAACACTTTTCAATGGCTTTCACTGTAAAGTAATGACCGTGCCCCTTTGGTGCCTTTCTGTGTACCATCTAAGGGATGTGCGGTGGCACGAACGGGTACCAGAGGGGTTCATTCAACACTTTAAAATGGCCGCCAATGCAAAGAAATGACCACGCCCCTTTGGTGCCATTCTGCATCCCTTCAAAGGGATATGCAGGGATGCAAACGGGTACCAGAGGGGCACAGACAATGCACTTCTATGAGGGGCACCAATTGACACTGGAGGGGCATGGCCAATACACCAGGTCTGGGGGCATGGACAGTTACCAGAGGGGTAAGGACAATGCATTTCAATGAAGGGCACCAACCGACACCAGAGGGGCATGACCCATGCACCAGCATCGGTGTCCATCTGGTGTCAGTCCATGCTCCTCCGAAATGCGCTACCTGGCATCTGTTTTTATATTGTAGGTATGTTTACCCAATTCCCGTGCAAGGGTGAAGCGCGCCACGCGCGCGTGACCCAACCCAGATTGTAGACGGGACTGAGTCGGACGCATGGACATGTCAACGATATCCCTACGTGCTACGGTCTTCGCGCTAGGACCATTTGGCACGGCCATAACACCTCTATGGCTATACTGGTGTTAACGTTGTGCCCTCTCCATCCCTTTCCTTTTCGCTCCATCCCAATCGGCCCTAAGTACCTGAAGGACGGTATCTCTGGCACGGGTGATGCCCCCTGCTGTAAAAGGCGTGAATGTATTCCTTTAGGTAATCACGCGAGGGCGCAATTCCCATAGTAAGTATGTTGCACCGAGAGACCGGACTGAAAGGGAACTGTTTTTACTCCAGGCGTGTTCGATCCGGGGTGGGCCCGGCGGTGGTCTTTGCCGGTACCCGGCCTCGTATGCCGGCCGCTTTTGCGGTGGGCACCTGTGGCTGAGTGGTGTCGAGTCTGCGGTGCTCCGCTCCAAGCTGACTCCATGAGGGGGGGGGGAGACGAAGGCTCTCCTGGGGATGCCTACCCGGAGGGTTTCAGCCTGTTTGCGCCTCTGGTCCAACCTGGTCTGAATTCGATCCAGCGCTTTTCCAAAAAGTCCCGTCGGTTCTATCGAATGGTGGAGAAAAGGAATTTTCTGTCCCTCCGGGAGGTCAGTTAGGGTCATCCACAGATGGCGTATTGCGATGACCACCTTAGCCATTCCTCTGCCTTGTGGAACAGCTGCTGTCCCTATCATGCAGAGCACAAAGTCTGTTGCCCTGCGGGCTTCATCCAGCAGCTCGGCGGCAGCTTGCTTGTCTGACGTTACCTGGAGCTCCTGTAGTTTTTCAGCCAGGTACGCTTGCATCATTGCGGACGTGTTCATTGCGTGCGCCGCGAGACCCTGAGCTCTGTAGCATTTCTCGAGCAGAGAACCCAAAGCTCGACAGGCTTTGCTGGGGAGAGTTGGTTATGTCCCGGATGACTTGGGAGCCAGATGAGACGCCAGCATGTCCTCAATTTAAGGCACATTGGCTATTCCCACTTCTTCCATCCCATCCACGTCGAGAAACTGCAAGAGCGGCAGCAGCATGGGAGCTCTGGGCTGAGACCAGGTGTGAGTCAACTCTGTGAGGAAGTCCGGAAAGACAGGCATCCTTTGCCTTGTGGCGGCCTGCTGCTTTGAATAAAAATAATTTCCTGCCAACCTCGTGACCTGTTGACGAGGTGGAGGCTCCAGCCATGGGATCTGCAGTGCGTCCGTTGCTCTGTGACACAAGTCGAACAGAGCAGGGATGGAAAAGTCAGTCTCCGGGAGCACAGGCACCGGGGTGCGGGAGGTCTTCTCCCTGTTCCCAGTATTCGACGTCAGCGTCGTCCGCAGAAAATTCACCTGAGGCTGAAATCGAGATCTCGTCCTCGTTCATCATGCCTTGAGTGTCAAATTCGACTGTTAAGTCCACCATGGGGGCCAGCACATCTGGGCTGTCGCCCCATTCGACTCGGGTGCTGTCATCCAAAGCCATGCTCTCGAGCTCCGGCATGGGAGTCAGTTTAAAAATAGAATAAAGTGTCTGTCCCATTTAGCATCCATCCATTGTCTTTACCCGCTTCTTCCTTTTAGTGTCGTGGGGGGGGTCACAGTTGCTCATGTCCAGCCATCACTGTGCGAGAGGTGGGGGACGGGACACCCTGGACAGTTCTCCAGTCCATCACATGGACACCTTTGGACAATTTAGAGTTAACAATCAGCCTAGCATGCATGTTTTTGGTCTGTGGGAGGAAACCGGAGTACCGGTACCCAGAGAAAACCCATGCATGCAAGTATAGAACAAGCAAACTCCACCCGGAAAGGTTCCAGGCCGGGATTTGAACCGACGACCTTCTCACTAAGAGGTTGCACCTCTACCCATTGAGCCAGTGTACCACCGCCCAATTTAACATGCTTTTTATAAAAGCTAACGCAAATCACATTTCATACCTGCAAAACACTTTTTTTCTGCAGTGTTGTGTTTTAAATAGCAGATAATTGCCCCAATTATTGTCTGCTATCAAATGATGAGAAATGAGATGAGAGAAAATGAGGCGCTGGCTGTGTTCATCAGGTGAGAAAAGGCATCTGTTTATAAATGTGTTGCATATTTGTAAAGTCATAGTCATTCAAATGTCATCATAGTCAAAATGCATTAAACGTTGTTTTATAATCACATCGCAGCACTGAATCGTGAAGAGCTTAAAGATTTTCACCTCTACTGTGTATCTTTGCGATGCTGTACTTACCTGATCTCGTAAAAAAAATGAACAAACAAGAAAAAAAACTGTTTATCAAATAAGATCTTCCCTGAAAGTCTCTAAAACAGTTCGCTTCCATCCTTCCTTTATCTTTCCTGTTCCCTGCTGGTCTCAGATGGCCTTTCCTTTGGGCTCACAGTATTAAATTATCTGCTCCTCCATTGTGCTGCATTGTACATTTCTTTGTGTCCATTCATCCTTCCGTCCGGTCAGACAGTGAGCTCTTGGCTTGTTCCCGCCGGTTAATTAAGCCAAATTGTGATTGATGGACTCTCAGCTGAATAGCATGTCATCCCGTTGCTGACCCAGTACAAAAGATCAGTCCAGCAGCCTGCCAATCATTCTTAACAATACCTGATGGTCTTTTAATCCGTGGCTTGGAAAGACCCCTGTGTTTTTGTAGTTTTGCGAAGAACTGTTACCTCTAGAAAAGAGATTGCTCTTCTCCAGTTTCTTTCCTGGCAGGCTGATATCCTTAGTTATGGGGAGGCAGTGCTTTATGCCTTTATAGATGAGAAAGTGTGAGTGGTAAATGAGAGCGAGGTGGAGGGACACTTGAGATGTGGTGGCCACGCAGCAAAAGAGTGAGACCTCTTCAGATTTCCTCTTTACCACAGACGATGTTCAAACTGAATCTCCCGATCCAATGTGTGCTCGCATGTGTTTCTTCCTGTCGGTTTCCGTTTGACTTTTCTTCTTCCTTCCATTTCTTCTACTTTTCCATTTTTTTATGGGGCCTCCCACACAAGTCTTGCGATACACATCTGAAGGGAAAAGATATCTCTTCCGTCACGTGGGAAGCTTTTCAAGCAGCATGTATGCTTAATGTTATTTTACCGCAACGCTAATGATGTGTTTGTTCTTCTGTGGCTGCCTGTGTTTAATATGGATTTATTTTGCTACATGAACTTGCTCTAAACACCAGTGGTTAGGAATTTGTGAAGCGTGGACGTATCTCTCAAAACGACCATCTTGCAAGCATTCTTAAAATGCAGCTGACGAATTGTAGGCGTGCTTTTTAATTACTCTGTATTTCTGCTCAGCGGCTCAATGTTCCTAGTTTGCCTACTCTCAGCGAGGACGCTTTCAAATTGTTGTCTTCCCACCTACTTTTTTAAGAGTTCCCAAGGACGTGTGCCTCTATGGGGATGAAATAGAAACTGTTAAAGAAGGATTTGGTTTGTGGCATGTTTACTGGTGTTCCAGCATCTCAGGGTGAATTAGGCCTCCTCATGGTGTCAGTTCCAGTCCATTGCTATCTTTGAAACGAGTCACATGTGGGACTTGGATATTTTTGGACGGAGTCGACGGTCCTCCCTACTGAACCTCACCTTTTTATTTTTATTTGTTCTGTTCAGTGTGCACAGCAGAGTTGAGCATTTGGTCTGTGATAATCAAAGTCAGAGCATTTCTTCAAAGAACACAGATTACACATCACTTTTCATGACAAAGTTGTTTTAAGCTAGGATTTTTTTTTTTTTTTACAGATACTTTGTTAATCCCAGGGGGGGATTTGAGGCATACAGTAGCATGTAGTAATTGTACAGAAAAAAAAAACTCACATATGAAATAATTAAAGAAGAAACATATACTGTACAAATTTGGAAAAAAAGACAATATGCACATGCACAAGGTGGTAAGGAGTACTACATTCAAGATTGACCTATATATATGTATATACATAAACATCTAAGCATACATACACATATATATGTATATACATGTGAATATGTACAAGTAAGCATACATGCATTCACATACATACGTGTTTGTGGTGCCACATACTGTATTTATAAAGCTCTATTTTTACTATACAGGGAGGGGTTGAAACATAGGACTTCCTGAATCTGTCCATAGAGCAGGACTGGGACAGCAGTCCACCCCTGAAGGAGTCATTTGCTTCATGATGGCGATGTGCAAAAGATGGTCAGCATTGTCCATGATGGATAGCAGCTTACTGAGGGCCCTTTTCTCTGCCCCCGATATAAGGGACTCCAGCTCTGTTCTCAACACAGAACAAGTTTTCCATACCACCATAAGTCGTCCTGCATCTCTTGTCTTAATGCTGCCTCACCAACACACAACAGCGCAGAAGAGGACACTGGCTACCACAGACTGGTAGAACATAGAACACTGGTAGAAGCCTCCTCAGGAAGAGAGCCTGCTCTGCTCTGCTATTTATTCAGAGATTCAGATATATTTATTTGTAATTTGCATCTCATGTGGTACATGTGGTGGAACGAGATTGTGCACACAGGGTCTCTGTTACACCCAACAATAAAATGTAAAAGAAAAACTGTAATAAGATCCAAGATATGAACTAAGAAAAAAACTTAACTAAAAATACCCTAAGCACTAATAGCATAAAAACATTACGTCGAACAGCAACACGAACATGAGTCCGTGTGAGCAGATGAGCACGCATGAACACAGCAGCATGAAACAGATCGCAAGCAACATTATGTGGTTTTTCACAGTGATTATCCTGGTTAGATATTAATGAGTCTAACAGCCTTAGGGTAGAAGCTGTTCCTCATTAAATTGAGAAACGAGGAATCATGGCTGTTTTGGACAAACTTGGAATACAACGTTGTCCTGTTAGAGATCTGAGTGCTTGTTGGGATTGACTCTCAGCCACTACCATACCAAATATGAGCATAATATCTATTAAAAATGACTGTTAAAGCTTTTTTGTATTGCTAAGTTTGATGAGTTTGCTGGGCAGCCAGCTGGAATAGGGTATACTCCAAACGATAAGGGTTTGGAGTTGTACGAGTGCTTCCTGGTAGTTTTCTTCAAATCAGTTCAATGGTTTCTGAAATATTTTGCTAACAGACAAACACATTTATCACCTTCTTCCTGAGACCCTGGTTTGGGGGGGTGAACTATAATGGTAAATGGTATATGGAGCTTAATTATATAGCGCTTTCCAGCCCCCTTTGAGGGACCCCAAAGCGCTTTACAATACCAACCATCCACCCATTCATACACACATTCATACACCGGTAGTGGTAGACTGCCTTGCAAGGCGCTGCCTGTCCTACCGGGAGCAACTCGAGGTTAAGTGTCTTGCCCAGGGACACAACGAGGTATGCCGTGACCGGGGATAAAAAAAATATAAAAAGATGATTAATTCCAAGTTGTTTATATCATTTTAGAAAGTTTGTGTTGCTTCAATGACTTTCAAAGGAGAAATGAAGACAAAGCAAAATAAGATATCAAGTGTTATTTGCTGGCAGGTAGTTGGTGTTGGCTATTCTTTTATGTGGATATGTTTGCTTTAGGGCATGAGTCCTAAGAGAGCCTTGTGATCTTGTGCATTTGCTTATGCCTTTGCAGCCTGGTTTTTAATATAGTTCCTGTTTGTATGCTGCATCATAATGCCCAGTGGGAGCTTCCGCATCCAAGCAAAGTAAATTAGTTACAGTATGTGTACATTTCAAAACTCATGGTACCGTTGTGGTGTTGTTGCATGCCGATTCAGTATGGAAGATGCCACCCAGTTTTAGCAACCATTTCCAGCATCTCACCACCTTATTAGCTTGAAATTTCTCTTATTGTGGTCATACTTCAACAAGACTTTCAGGAGTTGGCGGCAGAACTAGATTAGTTTTCTCTCTGAGCGTGCCATGTTGTAGCAGCAGTATGAATTCCAGCTAGCTAAAGCCTGTATATTGCTCCAAAAGCTAAGATTACATTTATTTCACGCTGCTTTTCATCCATCCTGTAACGTCTGGAGTAGGCGACCGAAGAAATGATATATGGTCTCGGCACTCGGAGCAAAAGCCACCGTCGTGGATGTGGAAAAAAAAAACTTTGCACTGCAGCTGCTCAGTCAATGAGCAGCAAGAAGCTAAGCTTGGATGCAGCAGAGGAGAGAATAGAGGGGGGGGGGAATGCAGCCGTGGCTGTGGCAGCTTTCTCCCCAAGGAGGCGGCCGGAGCCACAAATTAATAGAGTGCTCTCACATGATTGCAGAGTTTCATTTGGAACCGTCACGCTACATAAAGTCCCACAGAAATGAGGAGTTCACAAAGGTCCCATTCCATTTCCCCCTTGGGTCCCCACATCACCTGTGTGATTGTAACACTCTGCCCTCCCCTGTCCCACCTGTGTGCCTCATGTAGCACCCAAAGCTATCCCAATGTGCATCCTTTGACAATTACCACAATGCATTGTTCATTCTTCTTTCTTAGCTCTTTTTTTCTCCTCTTTGCATGCTTCATTAATAATACAACAGTCAGCCAAGCATCCCTGAAGAACTAATCTCTGCTCTGAGATGTAATGGGAGAATAAAGAGACAACCCTAAATGGTAACAGTTGAACATTAACTGAGTGATAAAATTGTTAAATTCCATTGCACTCTTCTGATTTAGCACTTTTTAAAATAATGTAAAATAATTCAGTATTTTCACAGTGTGAAATTCCTAGTGACAAATATGGCATGCGATAACCCCCCCACCCCCACCCCCAGGCTCACTTCACTCTTATCGTGATCTTTGCAATGCCTGAGATTAGACATGGCTACCAACCCTTGGAGCCTCAGAGTGAGGATTAACACAATGACTATTCACTCAAACTCTCTGGACACTGAAAAAGCAGAGCTGATTCACATTTTGTCACAAAGTCCACTATTTGTTCATTTAAAAAAATACAATACAAAACAATCCCATTAACAATAACATACAAAATATAAAAAATGAAAGGTAGCAGAAAGAAGAAAAAAAATCTTATTATGTCTGCCCCTTTTTTCAAACAATCAGTTCAAACAATAATACTGTAATATTCCAGTAACAGTAACAAAATGAATAATTATTTCTAATTTTCTAACTAATACAATACACATTACGCTACTTCATATATATATATATATATATATATATATATATATATATATATATATATATATATATATTATATATTTTTTTTAACAATTCAGTTTTGATCATTTTCTTAAATGTACACATTGACTTGGCATTTTTAACTTCATTTTTCAAACCATTCCACAAACCAATTCCCTGGATTGAGGTCTTCAAACTAGTTCGGAATTTTGGTTTTATAACTATCTCATTCCCCTTAAGATTATAACAATGTTGTCTTTTAACAAAATGCATTTGGATATTTAAGGGTAAATTAAAATCTGGCATAGAATATTAGCTTGTTGCACAACATAGTGTACGGTACTATTATCTGTAAATAAACAGAGTCCCAACGTCTTTTGTTGCTGTTAAACAATTTTCACAGTACACTTTTTTGAAAATATTGAATTAGAGAAGATATTTCTTTATGCTTGATATGCTTCAGGTGTTTAATCATGAAAGTCTGCTCCACGATGTGTTGCCAACAGCATTTTTTTATTTGTGAATCATCTGCAGGCATTGCAGCATTGAAGATCACATTTGGTTGGATCTCTCCACAGACTAAGTTTTCTTGGGGCTTTACAATGACACAAAGTTCTGAAAATCCAGCCAGTGTTGTAAGAGCTACTGGAAATTCAGCAGCTGTATCTTACAGGGAATGAAGTAGTTGCACATTGATTGCTCTTGATACAACGGGATGGTATTGCTTTCCAGTCAAAGATAAAAAAAAAAACGTCTAGTTTGGGGAAAGGTGCTTAATGTTTTAGCATTTCTTGTTTAAAACTGGACTCCAAAGAGTGGAATGAGACCCTTATGACTCTCTAAGACAATATCAGCACACACGGCAGGATCTTCAACCCATTCACACTGCAGTTGCTTTACCAGGAAGTGATGACGTTGGTTAGGACTCTTTCATTAGTGCCCCCACAAAAAGAATGTTAGGATGGTAAGGAAACCATTGCACAGAAGAAGAAGCATCTTCTGCTGGGCTTTTTAGACCAGATTTGTTGTTGAGAGGAGGAATCCTGAGTGATGTACACTTAAAAATGGCATGGTAACCCCTCCTCCACACAAGGGGTAATTAAATATTAACATTTCCATCATTTTACAAGGTATTTTTTGGTAATTACAACTAATTACCTTCAGCGTCGACAGGCTTCAAGATGGACCTCACATCCAGAAAACACAGATAGTCCAGTTAATTTACAGATATTGTGCCAAATCTTTACATGTTAATGTTATGTTCAAGATTTGACCAAAATGGCTACGTCTGTCGTTTTTCAACACATTAACCCTAAAACACCAACATCAAATATAGCAAGTGCTCTTAATAAATATTAAACAAAGTGCTATGTGTTGTCATCATTGTATGTTCTCATGCAAAGACGAATTTGGCTATCTGCATTTAACCCATCGCACCTGGGATACACGTAGGTGGAGCAGTGGGTAGCTATGTAAGCGCCCGGGGAGCAATTCGGGATTAGGTGTCCTGCTCAGAGACACCATGAAATATGCAATGACGGGTGATTGAACCCAGGACCTTCCGGTTTTCATTACTTCCGTGATCGCTAGACCTTTATAAATGACAGTAGTCCCTCAGTACTTTGCAGTTCGATTGTCACAGACTCACAGTTTTGCGTTTTAAAAAAAAAGTACTATCCCTCTCTGCTCCACCTTTCCTCTTTGGCTGTCTCTCTCGCTCCATTCTATAAGCTATATGACCCAAACTGGAGAAAAGATGGATATACCAAGATGCACACACAAACATATAACTAGCGTGAGCGTGAGTCATTACGGGCTATAGGTGGCGGGCACACAACTTGTTGTGTGTCTCTGCTCTGTTGTGA